>PVKC010032033.1:0-14383 GCA_004027635.1 Crocidura indochinensis | reverse complement strand
CCCCAGGGAACAAAGGATCAGCAATGACCTTTCCAATATTTTTATGTACGTTTTGTAATTCCTTCAAAAATAAGATAGTACAGTTTTATAACCTTTGTTTCATGTAACAATACTCTACAATCATATCTCCACCTCCTTGTCTTACAATTCCCTACAGTGATATATATATTAATATATATTATTAATATATATTATATATAATTATATATAGTTAATATATATTAGCATAAGTCAAAGCTTCCATCAGCATCTCCAAGAGAATATATGTAGTTTGAAGACTCATAATTTAATACTTACAAAGCAAAAAAATCATGCTATATAAATGATAAATATAGACCATCAAAAAACTATTTCTTTGTAGAAGAGACATTAATTTGAGATATTTGGGTAGGGGAAAAGATTTGCTCCTCATCAGCCTCTTTCAACCACTGAAAATAGTCATTAAGTTATAATGTCAAAGAATAGGAGCCTGGGATGAAAGGCCTGGGAAGAACAGCATCTCTATGAAAAATGTTGCAATTATCCAATTCCCTCTAATCACAAGTTTGGAGACTTCACTTTGAAGAGATTTCCATATACTCTGATTGACTGACTTCTTAGTAATATTTCAGACCAGCACACTACCCAATGCAAATCATGGGGGAAGGGGGAAAGTGGGGGATGCTCTTGTTTTGGGAAACTCATTCCTCTCCCATAAGTAGCCATACAGGCTTCAATGATGAGAACAGATCTCACCTGGGTAGGCCGTAGGAATGTGCCCATTGGAACAACTCCCAGGGAAGTTCAGTTCATTCATTCCTTGGAAGCCATCTTAAACCAAGATCAGCCATAGCAGAAGCTAACAATACTAACCTATTCTCCCAAGAGAGTTAGTCTATATTATGCAGCCATCAGAAGAGATGAAGTCATGACATTTTCCTATACATGGATGTATATGGAATCTATTATGCTGAGTGAAATAAGTCAGAGGGAGAGAGATAAACACAGAATGGTCTCATTCATCTATGGGTTTTAAGAAAAATGAAAAACATTTGTGTAATGATTCTCAGAGACAAAATAGAGGAGGACTGGAGAGTCCAGCTCCAATCACCACAGGGATTGTTTAGTGCAGACACAGAAATAATTACACTGAGAACTATCATAACAAAATGTAACTAAATGAGGGAAGTAGAAAGCCTGTCTAGAGTACAGGCCGGTGTGGGATGGGGAGGAAGGACACTTGCGATATTGGTGATGGGAATGTTGCACTGAAGGGTATATATACATACATATATATATATGTGTGTATATATACATCTGTATATATACATTATATATATTATATATATTAAAAATAATCAAAAAAAGAAAAGAAAAGATAAGGCCTCCCAATGCTTACCACAGGCTGTGTTCTTTACACTGACTGTATAGAAAGAGAAGGTACAGTAAATGCACCCCATATACACCTCAACCCAGGCCCTTTGCTTGGTCTGTATTGTGAATGAGGGAACAAAAAAGAGAGCTAGTCTAGAAAGGAGCCATGTTATATTCATGTTTCACCTGTGGGAAAATAAATTAACTTGTTTCAATTTCATTCTAACTGACACTAAGGGAAGTTCCCATGTGTTGAACATGTGTAATCTTTAAGGAGTTATGATATTTATTTGTACAGTAAAATGAAGAGAGGTGTAGCTTCATCAGTTATAATCATCAGCAAGAAAGTTGGGGAAATTATGTTAAATAATAAAGAGTCCTTATTGATCTTCTATATGGAGGGCTGTTTCTCTTAGTAGAAATTGAGGGGGGATAGTGCACACTGTAAAAATCATTCTATTGTTAAGAAGTAGACTTCTGCTATCTTGGGTATCTGTGAATCCTCCTATATTGTATACTTGGGCATCTTCTAAGATACTTTCAACCTGAGACTCTCTGACAGAAATACTTCATCTTTCTACTGCAAACCAGCACTGGTCAATGGAACAGGTTGTTAAAGAGCAATACTTACAGATCCTGTGTTCCAAAAGTCAGTCATTGCTTCTAATAATTGTCTCTAAAATAAAAATAAATAATTCATTTAAATAACCAAAGCTGGAGATAAACTACTGGAATAATGTATCTGCAATGCATCACTTGCAAAGATTCCAAAGAACAGGAAACTTTTATCAATGGCCTCCATCTACTGAGAAAATGTGCTATATAATAGATGTGTTTCTTCTGTTCCTTGGTATCTTTGCATTCACATTTAAAATCTTGATCGAGGAACTAGAAAAATGCTATAGCAAGTAAGGTAATTTTTCTTGCATGAAATTATCCCAAGTTTGATCCTTGGCACTGCATATGGTAAAGTTCAGGAATCTCTATGAATAATCCCTGAACACATTTTCAAGAATGAGTCCTTGAGCATAACTGCATGTGATAAAAAAAAATTTGGTATAGTGCACATTTCCCAATTGATCACCTAATATAAATCTTAGATGGATCCTTGCATGTAGCCAACTTGAGTTCTATAATTGACACCTCATATAGTTCATTAAATACAGACAGAAATAATCCCTGAGTGCAGAACTAGGAATAAGCCCTAAACAAAACTGTGGGTCCCAAAAACCAAAAGAACAAATTTTAGTTTGGTCCGAGTTAACAGCTTATTGCTTGTTCTTCACTTTTAATTCTTTCTTTGCCCAGTTCTATGACCTGTTTTTATTGTCACAGTTGTTGTCATTTTTTTTTCAATTTAATCACAGTAGTTTACATCAGTGTTTCAAGCACACAAGCTTTACAGCAACACATTCACCCCAAGAGTATTGGCATCCCTTCATCACTATCTCTAGGTCTCCTCTCACCAAGCCCTAACTCCACTAATCTTTCAGCTCTATAGGCTGACAGTGAAGGTCTGTTAGTATTTCTAAAGCCTTATTTGCACCCCTATATCCCTTTGTTCATTCTCCTTAAATTCTACAGTCTTGAAATTCAAATAATCTGTTTATCTGAACCCTGACTCACAAATCCCACCTCCATAATTCCATCCCTCAGCCCCAACAATAGATACTTCCTTTCAGCTAGAATTTATAATGAACTTGAGGTTTCTCAAAGTACTGCATAATCAGTCAAGGGAAAACTTCTTCAATGTCCTTCCCTGCTCCAGTATCACTCCTTATCATCTCAGTATCTATCAACTCTGCAGTTTTTGGGTTTCTTCTGATCACAAATACCTCTGTCACCTACCATCTGTCAATAGCCCCTCTATTTCTTTCCCAGCTGTATCCTCTCGTCCCAACTCAGCTTTGCTCTCTTATACTGGCAGGGTAAAAACTGTTTGCTTGCATGCCCCAAACCAGGACAGGCATTGTTTCAAGCTACACATCTTTTTGGAATCATCTGTATCATTCTCCATCTTAAATCCTATAGGCCCATTAGGATTTAAGAATTGTTCTCTGAAGATGCTCAAATGATTGCTGGAAAGCAAAACATGTAAGGCTTCACATTTTCAGGGTGGCCCTGGGCTTTCTTATGGCCTCTGAGCTCATTTTTTCCTTTCCTTTCTCCCTGGATTGCTCTATGTGGGATGCTATTTTTCTCAGCCATAATAAAAAGGTTAGAAGCCAAAATACGTAAGGAGAAATATCTTTCATCCTCAAAATACCAGAGGTGCTAAAATGAGTTCCTAACATTGACTTTTAAGCTCCAGGCACTTCCTTGAAGAATTTCTAAAAGACTTCAAATAAATTTTCCTTGCCAGTATTCATTTTTAGATATGTTTAGCATGGAGTTTAGGGATGCAAATGTACATATTCTATATCAAAAATATCTGTTTCCACAAACTAAAATGATTACCATAGAGAAATAGATTTTTTTTGCAAATCTGGCATACAGGCAACATGGTCAGTTAGAAGGGCAGATGTTCTAGATTTGCTTCTATTTGGAGATCAGTCTCTATGCACCAAATTTTCTTTTCTGGATGCTGGAGGTGAATATGTTACTAAATTATGGTTTACCTAGAAAAATGCAATATAACTTTTGTAGACATGGCAATATTCACTCTTTCATTTATGTGCTTAATTATACACAAATGGTTGAATATCCACTCTGTGGCAGGCATTGTTCTAAGTGCTGAGGAGAACAAAAGTGAGCATGCCTTCTTTGAGAAGGGAAGAGCACATGCCTGCCATGCCAGGGTGTGGTTGAACTGTATATAGATCCACACATTCAGAATGAAGGGGGAAAGGTGGCTGAATGAGACCTCCAGAGTACTGAAGGGTTTCTATTATCAGCTCTTGCCAGCACAGGTCAAAAGGAGCAGTCACAGAGTTGTCTGAGCAGATGGAGGGGTCAGTGGCCAGATCCTATGACCCAAGAGACTCTCTGTACAGTGGAGAGGAAAGCCATTCTGTATAGATAAATAGATAAAAGCAGTAACAGAGGCAAAAAGGACAGGCATCTCTTTGACGTGAGCAAAGAAATGAGATATAGGGGAAAATAAAGTTTTCAGGAGAATGGTGACTATGTGATGAGAGCCATATCAGCGGATTCATGTGGAATAATCCAGTGGACAATAAACCTCATATGCTGAAGAAGAAAAGGTTAAATTTCTGAAGTGTCCTTGAGAGTGTAAGAAGGAATGAGGTTCGATTGCAGGTGGAACCTTTGGCCTAAGGTCAGAACAAACAGATCTCCTCTATTCTTACTCTACTTTTCCTCATCTTTCTTACTGTGGTCTCATTTTGTCCCTCTTCCCATGATGCTCTTGTATAAATGCTTTTGTGTATAAATTCTTTTGATGTACTCTTAGACCTTCTTTCATCAAAAAGGGAAAGAAAAAAGAAAATATATTCATAGGACTCTTCACTGTTGAGTAAAGGCTAAAATAACTCCTCTAACAATTACTGGCTGGGTTACAGGGGTCAAATGGGATTTGGCACAGAATAGGATTTTGGAAGCTTCCATCTTTGAACTGTTTTTTGAAATAAAAGCAGAAAATTATTATCAAAACTGGAACAATATTGGCTGGTCTTCTCAGCATGTTCATTATGTGGCCTTTTTCTTCTTTTAAGCTTTCCTACCACGAATGACCAAAATATTTTTTTCTATTTCCAAGGGACAATTTGAGTATAATTTCTAAATATAACACTACCTGCTGGGAGAACTCAGAGTTATACAATTATGTTCACTTACTAAATTTGCCACTTAACACTTTAAGCCTAAAGAGGGTTGAGAGGAGTTGAATGGGAGTGAGTAGCACCCCCTTCTGGTCATATACTTGAAGAGGGCTTTTGATCACATACAGAGCCTCCCACATACTTTTTGTCCATGTACTCTTTAAATCAGACTAATGAAGTCACGATCCAGTTTAATTAAAGATAATTTTTAACATTTGTACTCTTTTCTGATGCTATTCTGCCTCCTTGTATATTGCTCTTTTCATATACCTCTCTTCTCTCTGTAATGATGTACTATCTAGCACCAGCTACATTTTATTTCAATTTCTCTTGGAATCTCATGGAAATTAGTTCATAGATGATTGCTGCTTGAAAGCTCTTTAAAGATTATCTAGTTCAGTGTTTCCAAACATATTTTATACATAGAAACTCTTAGAAGCAGTAGGTGCAGCTCTCATTTCAAACACTGTTAAAATAAAATACCCCAGGAGCCGGAGAGATAGCACAGCAGTAGGGCTTTTGACTTGCATGTGTTCAACCCAGGAGGGACCCTGTCAAATTCCCAGCACCCATGTGTTCCCCCAGGCTGCTAGGGGCAATTTCTGAGCGCAGATCTAGGAGTAGCCCCTGAGAAACATTGGGTATGGGCCAATAACCAATAAATAAATAAGTAAATAAATAAATAAAAGTTTAAAAATAACTAAAATAAAATAAAATACCCCAAAGATGAAAAGGCAATGACAAGACTCATTCATACTGATTCTACACTATCCCCTGAATCTGCTGCTATGTTTTCAATGATGTTAAGTATGTCTAAGGCAGTGATGAATATTTCTCAGACATATTGTGTGAGCTCTAGGAATAAGACAAATTGTATGGGCTCTGGGAATAATTCTTGAGTGAAATTTGTTATCAAAGCCTCAAATTTATCGCATTATCTTTCCTCTTCCACTCATGCATCTGATGTCTGACTCTAGTGTCATCACAACCACAAATCCTCCACCCAAGATCAGGGACAGAGAATGGGCTGTCTCTTGTCTCACTGGCCTCGAAAGCTATCCTAAAGGACCCTATGATATTTCACTCATGTATTTCTGGCCCAAAAGACCTGATGATATGTTCTGTCCTGAGTGAGTTACTAGAAAGCAGCATGGGGCTGCTATGTTCAGTGTGGATAAAACCAGACTGACACTTGACCTGCAGGATAAGGCCTTACAGAACTTACATTTTGAGTCTACTGGGGCAGCTCACCGAGAAAGCAGGAGAATGGTTCAGTGTTTGGTAAGACTTCTATATGTTTTTTCTTATTAATGCTTATCTTATGACTCAAGATTATAGAGTTTTGTCCATACCTCCATAAGGAAGCATGCATAGCAAGCATTCTAAAACATAAGCATGCTATCTTCCTTCAAACAGAGGGTAGATTTATTTGCTGAGCAGGAAAAAAATGTTCATGTATTTCCTTGGGGCCAAAGGTGCTAGCTTCCTGTTAAGAAATGGGGGTTCCTACGAGCTTGTCAGGAGCGATTTCTGAGCATAGAGCCAAGCATAATCCCTGAGCACTGAGGGTGTGACCCAACAACCAAAAACCAAAAAATAAAAAAATTCTGATTGAGATTTTATGGTTTCCAATACAGTTAATTATGTATTTTCATGCACCTAATTTAAACACTACATCCATCACCAACGAACCCATTTTTTCTTTCTAGCATTAATAAATCTTGTAAAAATTAAAAAAAAAAGAAATGGGGGTTTCTAACTTCAAGGTCACTCATGGGATTTGCATTCAACATGCAAATTCTACATAAATTAACTCTACATAAATTAATCACACAATTCTCCATAAATTAATCTCACGTGGGCATGATATACACCCCCTACCTGCCAGGCTGTGAAATCCTGGTCTTGGACAAGGGAGGTCTCCTAACTGGGGGGGGTCTACAAATAGACAGACAGCAGGATTTGCTACCATTTTATTCCTGGTGGTGTACCACTGTGAGTATCCCCTCCCTCAACTTCTTGTTTGTCCCACCTGACTGATCAGAACCACCCATGGGGGAAAACAGGGGATAACAAGGAGAGTTAGAGTCAGCAAAGGGATTCAGTCAGCAAGGAAGCCTGGAGAGCTGAAAGGGAGACAGGCAGAGAGAGCCAGAAAAGGAACAGAGAAGTGGCTGCTTGGAAAAGGCTGGCATAGAAGCCATGTGAGGAAATGTACATGGCGGTTTGGACCATGAAATAAAGCTGGCTGACATCTGGAACTTTGTAAATCTCTCCACTGTCACCCTAAAACCTTCAGACCCTCCAGGCCGTAGGGGCTGCAAAAGCCAGGCAGAGCTGAGAAAGGCCTCGCCATTCCCCTACCAACACACGTGAACTGTCTCTTTACATTAAAATAACAAATCACATCACTCCCAGTGTTACTTCTGAAATTCAGAGCCTTTCCAATACATTCCTCTTCCTTGGCAGAGCTAGGATAATGCCTCTGTCTCCAGCTGAAGACTATAAATAAGAACAGTGACTCTCATGCTACCTTTCTTTTATTTGCTCACTTACACTCTCAGTAATAATCTCTTTTAAAACATCAGTCTCTCTCGCCCAGAAGACCAAGAAAATAAATTACGAACTGACCATTATAATCTTTGAGCATACCTTCACTGTAAGAATGTGGAAGAGAAGAGGCATCACTGAGCAGTGTCAGGGAAGCCAGCACTGTATGAGACATATTCTTATGGGACTCTGCAGCCCATGTCCTGAGCAGACATAGAGAGAGGTGGGATGTGCCCACATTAAGGGGATTTCCTTGCAGGTCTAGAATAAAGAAGTCCTTAAGAAAACTGCTCACAAAGACCTTGGCCTAGAGTTCTAGTTGAAGTGGCCAGGCTAAAGGTTGGAGATCCTTTCCTGCTGAGAGTGATGGATTGTTATAAAAAGGACCCTGGTTCAGTGATGCTTGTCAGGGATCACAGATGACAAGCAGAGAGGGAAACATGGCTAGAGCAAGTGAAATAGTACACAAGGTATGACACTTGCTCTGCATGCAATTGATCCCAGTTTGATCCCAGCACTGCACATAGTCTCCTGAAAACTGCCAGTGGCCTTTACTAAGCACAGAGCCAAAATCAGCCCTTGGACATGGACCCGACCCCCAAAAAACATATCCCTTTTGAATGACATCCAGGGTCAGGATTCCCTGCTACAGTTATGCAGATGATACAAAGATCTGTATCTAATTATCCTTATCCATAGGATAAAAAATAGCACAGGGGTAGAGTATTTGCATTGCATACAGCTAACCTCAGGACCAATTCAGGTTGGATTCCCAGCATCTCCTATGCCTTCCAGGAGCAATTTCTGAGCACAAAGCCAGGAGTAACCCCTGAGCACATCTATGTGTGACCCAAAAACTCAACATAAATATATTGCTTCTAGAAGAGCCTGACTCAGAGAATGGTTTAGGGCCTGAGAGATTCTGCCCAAATTCAGATTTTTTAAATGAGAAGTCTGATTTCTATGACATCATCACAAAATACTACCAACTACAGGAAACTAGCTTTTCCATTTGTCTGAGGAAATGATATTTATTTCACTAAACTGCTTAAAGATGAGAGGCTGAAACTATCTAAGCAAAGTTATGAAAGCCAAAGTGATGCCATATTTAATGTGGAGAGGAATTCTCTGAGAACTCCAGTGCTATAGAAGACAGAAAGATATTTCTGCTGCCCATCTTGGCATGTCTAGACCTCTAAATATGTGTCTATAAAGCAGGATCTAAAACAAGAAGTGTAAACTGAAAAGTGAATGCAACCCAAAGCAACTATCTCATTTTTTTTATTGTTATAAGATATATTATATATATATATCATAGGAGGTTGTTTTGTAACTTTCTGCAATATGAGAGAAAAATTAATGACATTTTTATAAATTAGTACAGTTGATAAGAACCTTGTTTTGCACACAGTCAGCCAGATTTTATCCCCAAGTTCTTCCAGGAGTGATCCCAGAGCACAGAATCAGGAGTAATCCCTAAGTACTACCAAGTGTGGCCTCAAAACCCGGAAAGCAAAAGAGTGATTTGTAGGCATTGAGCAGGGTCATAAGAGAGATGGGCAATATAGGAAGAGGCCATAGAGAAGGAGTTTTGAGCTAGACTGTGGGTGGACACCTGGGTCCCCCAAAATACCTATCACCTTTAACATCTTCATCTATATATGTATATGTAGAATAATGAAATCAAGTTTAGTCCATTTTCTCCTAAAGCAATGGTTCTCCACTCCAACTTTATACAACATCTTCCCAGGGAACTTTTTTAAAAGACAAAAGTTTAATCAAACCCACAGAGCCCTAATCTTCGTAGATATACAGGCATAAAGTTACATTTTTGAACCCAACATTTAGCTTGAACTTCGGTGCCCTGTCCTTGGAGTCCTGGGTAACTAAGTAGTGAGGGAGCCAAAAGGTGTCAGACTTAGAAATCTGACAATCTAGCCTAAATGCTGACCCCTCTCCTCACTGGTCTGAAATTCCATCAGTGTAACTTCTCTAGCACTAGGGTCTTAGGTTTGGAAAGAGTTTATGATGTATGTTAATAGTGGACAGCGGGAGATCTCCTCTTTCTCTAATGTAGCACAGGGGTGGGGCTCATATTATTTTCCTCCCCCTGTTTCATTTTCCTTCTCAAATGAACTGATCCCATTTGGTTTCAGGGAAGCACTCATGAACCTTTTATGCGTTCTGTTCCTCTAGCTGCCACAGAAGTGTCCTTTTCATTCGACGTAGGAAATGGACCTGTGGAAATTGTGGTGAGATCACCCTCCCCTCTCAATGACGACCAGTGGCATCGGGTCACAGCTGAGAGGAATGTCAAGCAGGCCAGCCTGCAGGTGGACCGACTGCCCCAGAAGGTTCGAAAGGCTCCAACAGAAGGTCACACCCGCCTGGAACTCTACAGCCAGCTGTTTGTGGGTGAGTCATGATGGAGCAATGAGGACTTCCCACTGTGCCCTCTTAATGAGCTTCTACCATGGAAGGCTTGATGAAGCCCAACAGGGGGTCTTTACAAAAGCAGTAACTGGACCTCTTACAGCTCCCACAGACAGGAGAAAAAAATAAAAACCTGGGAGACACAAATCGTATTCCATGACCCCATTCTCTGTGGCTTGGGGCTCTTTTACAGAATCACTGGGTTGCAGGATACTTCTGAGTTTTCAGATCAATACAAGTCTAAGTGTGTGATTTTAGAGCTCTGTGAAATGTTTGATGGGCCAGGAGATAGTTTACTTTTCTGTGGAGCAGGTTTTGTATGCAGGAACTAAGAGCTTGATCTCCAGCAATAAATATATATATATATATATATACACACATATATATACACATACATACATATATATGATTCTCTGAGTACAGACAGCCAAGAGTGATCTCTGATCACAGAACTAGGGATAAGTCTTGAGCACATTCAGATGTAACACAAAAAATAAAATTAAATAAACTTAGAGTACTTGAAACAATAGGGAGAAAATGAGAGGGAGGAAGAGAGGAAAGAAGGGAGAAAGGGAGGGAAGAAGGGTGGGAGAAAAGGAGGGAAGAAAGAAGGGAGGGAGAGGAAGAAGAATGAAAGGAACAAATGAAGGAAGGAATAAATGAAGGGAAAATAGATCTTAAGTTCGCTGAAACAATCAACAGAAATCTCTTCCTTTCCATGTGCACCATGTCTAGGTATAGAAAGATTTTAACTTTTCATAGAATATCTTTATACACAGAGAAGAGATCAACACCAAGAAGCAATGTGGAGGAATTTTAAATAGAATAAAACTAGAACTTCTCTGCAAAAAGCAGATTCAGTCTCACAAATACTCTCTCGACTTGTGACAGATTCCAACCCATTCTCACATTCTTTCAAATCGATACCTATTCCCATGGTCAGTTAAATTGTAGATTAAAAATTTAGATTCAGTTTAAAATTTAAATTCAGTTCTTAACTATATTCATATTTTAGGAAGTGGGTCATTCTTCCTCTGTTAAATGGAAAGAAAGCAAGTGAGAAGAACTTTATGGCTGAGAACCACCTTGGACCACTTCCACTCTGAGTTTCAGGGGTCCTGGCATTCAGTTTGGCCAGTTTGGATTTCTCAGGCCATGCAGAACCAGACAAATCATATCACTAATCACACGCATGGCAACTGGAACTTGATAGTCCAGACTCTTGAGAAGTAGTGTGGTGCCTTTCAGGCATGTCAGGCTGAAGGAGAGTCTATATTTCAAGTGATGCTTCTACCTTTTGGCCCACACTCACCCAAAACTTCTCACAGTCTTCCAAGAAGCAGGTTTATCTGAGAGCATTACACCAGTACTCCTTTCCTCAGCTGAATTGTGGCAGAGTATCCTAAAACTGCATCCAGGTTCTAGAGTTGGAAGCACTCTGACCTAAAGCTCAAATGTATGCAAAGTACAGTTATTCCTTAAATCAACATTTTTCAACCACTGTGCCGCAGCACACTAGTGTGCCGTGAGATATTGTCTGGTGTGTCATGGGAAAAATTCCAATTTCATCCGTAACGTGCAGCTTCGGCTCACAAATAGACCAATCATTATAAAATATTTTATTATTTCATAATAAAGTAATTATAAAATAATTTCTGTTTATTTGGTTCCTATTCAAGAGAATTATTGCATATAGTCAATATAGTCACAGAGTTAAATTTTTTAACATGTTCTAATGGTGGTGTGCCTCATGATTTTTTTTTTCATGAAAAAAGTGCACCTTTGCACAAAATGGTTGAAAAACACTGCTTTCTTTAGCCATCCGTCTGTTGAACTGCGGTACATATACACAATGGAATATTATGAAGCTGTCAGGAGAGATGAAGTCATGAAATTTTCCTATACATGGATGTACATGGAATCTATTGTGCTGAGTGAAATAAGTCAGAGAGAGAGAGAGAGAGAGAGAGAGAGAGAGAGAGAAACGTAGAATGGTCTCACTCACTATCTATTTTAAGAGAAATGAAAGACATTCTTGCAATAATAATTTTCAGACACAAAAGAGAAAAGAGCTGGAAGTTCCAGCTCACCTCAGGAAGCTCACAAAAGAGAAAAGAGCTGGAAGTTCCAGCTCACCTCAGGAAGCTCACCACAAAGAGTGATGAGTTTAGTTAGAGAAATAACTACATTTTGAACTGTCCTAATAATGAGAATGTATGAGGGAAATGGAGAGCCTGTCTAGAGTACAGGCGGGCGTTGGGTGGGGAGGAGGGAGATTTGGGACATTGGTGATGGGAATGTTGCACTGGTGATGGGTGGTGTTCCTTACATGACTGAAACTCAAACACAATCATGTATGTAATCAAGGTGTTTAAATAAAATAAAATAATTATTATAAAAAAATTTATAAAAGAAAAACACTGCTTTAAATTACAGAGGGTGAGGGATACCAAACCCTAATCTAGATCCTGTTGATGCTTTCAAACCTAACTACTAACTTTAATTAACCAGTAGTCTTACCAACTTCATAGTCAATTAACATCTATTTTATATGTCAAATATAAATGTGTATATGTGTAAATATATGTATACTTAAAATAGAAAAGAAATTAAAGTCATATAGAAAAGAAATCAAGAGGTTAACCATAAGCAAGAGAAAATGCATTTCTGGGACCGTACTACATAAGGGATAATATGAGTTTGTCGTCTGTTTATAAGAAAATCCAAGAATAAATGCACTCTTGCAGATTGTACCCAGTTTGTTCAAAGGTGCCTTATAGTTGTAGTCTTCACACACCCAGGGGATTCGAACAGAGAACCTTCACCTTCTGATGTCAGTGAGGCCAGCTCATATATCCTTTTTCAAAGGAATGTGTAAAACCTAAAAGTGATCATAGCATTTCTCACTCCAAATCTCAAATACAATTAGAATCTGCCAGTGAGAAGGGATTAAGATGGGGGTTTGGGGGGGGGCAGGAAGTAATATGAATCCAGTTATGATACTGGTTTAGTAGAAAAGTAAAAAATAAATTTCAAAATAAAAGTGACCTGGGAGGAAAAAAGAAGTGGCAAGGGTTTGGGTGAGAAATGCAAGTAAGTTTTGTTAGTTTTTGACCCAGAAAAAAGAGTCAACATACAAGGTGCCTGGATTAGCCCAGCAGAACCACCTAAAACCACATGTCCCAGTTCCTGCCTAGGAGCTGGGTAGGAAGCTAAACATGGAAGCCAAAGATAGGCCATCAGGCTTTTGGAAGCAGGTAACTGGAGCAGGAATAAATCTGGCAAGTCAGCCACTGACCAGAGCATGAAGCTTTTCGTGACAGGAACTTAAGGAAGAGGTCAGAGTTCAGAAAGACTGGGGGCTCCTACAAATGTTTGGCATCATGGTGCTTAAATAAAAATATTTAAAAAATTAAAAAATAAAAATAAAAGTCTTCAGGAAGAAGACTCAATGACCCTTGATTCCTTGGGTCATTTACACTATTGACTAATGCCCAGGCTAAACTCACTGAGCTCAGACCTGGGGCTAAAAGTTCTAGAAACTGTCCTTTCTGTGCTGGGTCTTGCACAGTAAGACAAGGTAAGCTATTCCCATTTCTTCAACATTATTTATGCAGAAGGAATGGCCTGATGGGAGAAACCCATCCTTCAAGACAAAAAAATAAATCATGGGAGTTTGTTGTCTCCATTTGCTTGGACTGTTTAGCAGGAAGCTTTTTATCCTAAGGAACAAACAACTAGAGCTAAGTGTTAGATTTTCTAGAGAATGCAAATGAAAATGACAAAGCCAATCTCTGATCTTATTCGCACTTGCAGCCCCATAAAACAGCCTATCTTCCCCAAACTCAGTAATGTAGATTGCTTAGTCAGCTGCTCTTCATACCCTTGTATTCCAAAATCACTACTAAATTATTCTGTTGCCATCTGAAATACAAGATCATTGAGAGTGCTAAGACAAAATCAGCAGTTGCTTGGCAGAATCAAGATCTATTTCTAATTCCACAGTGTCCCCAAATCTGTGTGCGAAGAAAATAGTTATTTGTACAAGGAATACCAAAAGTTTGGGATGTAAAATATGGAATCCAAGAACTGAAACAATAGCAATGGTTAGGATGCTTGTCTTGCTTAAAGATGACTTTAGTTCAATTCCTGGAAACCCATATGGCCCCACAAGCAGTGCCAGCAATGAGTCTTGTGTGCAGAGCCTCAATACAGTCCTCAATAGAGTCGGAAGGAAGGAAGGAAGGAAGGAAGGAAGGAAGGAAGGA
>PVKC010032032.1:0-14367 GCA_004027635.1 Crocidura indochinensis | reverse complement strand
AATACAATTGTTGACAAAGCTGAAAAATAACATCAACAACAACACAATAATTGTGGGGGACCTCAACACAGCTTTGTCAACAATGGACAGGTCAACCAGACTGAAACCCAACAAGAATATACTGGACCTAAGGAGAGAAATGGAAGAAAGAGGCCTAGTAGATATATATAGGACACTCCATCCCCAGAAACCTGGATACGCGTTCTTCTCCAATGTACATGGGACATTCTCTAGGATAGACTACATGCTGGCACATAAAACATATCTTCAAAATATCAAGAGGATAGAAATTTTGCAGACTACCTTTACTGGCCACAAGGCTCTGAAATTATTTGTGAACTCCAAAGGAACAAAGAAGAAAAACTCTAACACCTGGAAGTTAAACAGCCTCATACTGAATAACCAGCGGGTTCGAGGTGAAATCAAAAAGAAAATCAAAATATTCCTGGAAACAAATGATAATGAAGACACGAACTATCAGAACTTATGGGACACAGCAGAAGCAGTACTGAGAGGAAAATTTATAGCTTTGCAAGCACACATCAGGAAGGAAGAAGGGGCTTACCTGAGTAGCTTAATGACGCAGCTTATAGAACTAGAAAGTTCTCAACAAAAGGACCCAAAAATAGGGAGGCAGAAGGAAATAACAAAGCTGAAAGCAGAAATCAATGAAGTGGAAACCCAAAAAACAATCCAAAAGATCAACGAAAGCAGAAGTTGGTTCTTTGAAAAAATAAACAAGATTGATAGACCACTGGCAAAACAAAGAAAGAGAGAGAGAGAAAATTCAAGCACTTTTAAATCCTACTATGTTCGTTTTTCTTTTTCTTTTCTGGAGGAAAGAAGGAGCTTCCAAGCAATAATGACAGAGACTCAACGTCCTTATAAACCATAATATAATGTCTTAGACATTTAATCATAAATGAGTACACATGAGTATGTGTAATAAAGAAAGATACTGTATAGTCAAACTGATAAACGTTTGCATGTCTCTAAATTAAGAATGATCTCATGTTTTTGTATACAGAATTCTACAGAAAAGAAATTTAGTTGCTCTAAACTCGTTATTGTGCCCTCCAACACAGCACATTGAATATACCCACTTCAGTCCCCTTAGTCTTTTTCTTTTGGTAACTTCAATCCTGTAATTGAATCCACAGATCTTTTTTTCCATTTGTCTATTCCTTGCTTTGTTTTTCTTTTCCACATGAATATGATCATTTTTTTGTTTTCTCTTTATGACTTATTTTGCTTAGCACGACTGCCTTGATCCATCTACATTGTTGTAGAACATAATATATTATATTGTTCTCATATCTAAACAGTATTACACTGTGGGAATACCACAGTTTCTTTATCCATTTTTCTGTGGTTACATACTTGGGTTGTTTCTATAACTTGCCTAGAGTAAATAGTCTTGCAATAAATATAGGTGATATATATATGTGTATATATATATATATTTGTCTTCTTAGGCTATATACTATGTGTAGAATTTCTACATTATTAGGAAGGTATGCCTATTTTTAATTATTTTTTTAATTTTGAAGTGACTGTAGCACTCAGGCTTTATTCTTGGCTATGCAATCAGAGATAGCAAGGACTGGAGGACCATATGCAGTGCTAGGGATGGAACCCAGGTCAACTACATGCAAGGCAAGCAGATTACCACCACCACTGTTCTTCCAGCCACTTTTTTAAAATTTTTATTGAGATATTACCATACTGTTATTCATAGAGGCTAAACCAGATTAGTCTTGAACCTACTAAGTGTTCCTTATCACTATATCACTGATCACTTCATATCATTTTGACATAAGCTATTCTTACTGCTACAGTGTATCTTACTATATTTTTATTTATGTATTATATTTATTATCTATTTTTATTGTTTATTATATCATTATTATTTTTATTATTATATTTTCGATTTCTCAAAAATATGTGGAAAAGTGTTGTTTGTTTGGGGGCCACACCCAGCAGTTCTCAGGAGTTACTCATTGCTCTGTGCTCAGTAATCACTCTCAACTTGTTCAGGGGACGATTTGGGATGCCAGGGATTAAACCCAATTTATCTGCATGCAGCCATGCAGGGCAAGCACCCTACCCACTGTACTATTCCTTAAATAAAGGAGCATTTTTTTCATGCTCCCATTGGATATATAAAAATCTTCTTTGGTAGTGTTTTACAGATCATCTTTCTATTTATATTGACATTTGTTTTATTTTAAATTTTATGTGTTTCTTAAATATCATGGATATTAGTTCCTTGTCGCATGTATAGCACATAAACACTTTTATACAATTGGTTGTCTTTTTATTTTCTAATTATAAATTTTCCTGGTGCAGGAATTTTTTAGTTTTATGCAGTCCTATTATTTTTATTTTTGTTATTGTTACCTTGAATAAAATTAAATCTCTAAATACATGATAGATGTCAAGATGATAGAATATTTTCTTCATGCTTTTTGATGTATTTTTTAATTTTAAGCCAAAGACACAAGTCATTAATCAATTTTGAGTTAATTTATATATGTGAAAGAGTGATTCAATTTTATTTGTTTAGATATAAATATTTCATTTTCCTGTCCCCATAAAAAAAAAGGTTGGCTTTCAAACAATCAAATCCAGAGAACAGCAGCTGCTGTGACGAAGGATAGCTTTGGGATCAAAGGGTCTGTTGTGAACTCAGACTTATGCACTGACAGAAGAGCATAGTTGCTTTGTTTTGATCCACAGCTGCACATTATTCTAGTCAAGGACCCCACCACAATAGATAAAAGACATCAACACATGGGTAAAGGTCACAATGAGAAGAAGACTCAGAAACCCACCACACTTAGTGAATAAAAAATGGTAGTTCTGAGGACTCAATTAACAACAGCCGCCTATATAGCCTCTCTTATAAGGTCTTTAGAGAGGAACTATGGAGAATGTTCAAAGAACTCAAAGAAACCAAAGAGAGGTGCTACAATAAAGAGAACTACAGGCTAATATCCTTGATGAACATACATGCAAAAGCCCTCAATACTCACAAATAGAATTCAAAAATTCATCAGGAAGGTTAGAAATCACAACCAAGTAGGATTCATTTCAGAGATGCAAAGATGGTTTTATAAAAATATATGATCATAGCAATAGACAAAGGGAAAGCATTTGACAATGTCCTGTACCTATTCATGTTAAAAACTTTTACAAGATTGGAATTGAAAGAACCTTCTTATATATAGTCACCATCATTTAACAGAGGCCCATAGCAAGCTTTATACTCAATGAGAAACAAAAGTGAAAGAATTCACTCTAAGATCAGCACAAGACAAGGTTGTCCCCTCTTGCCACTCATATTCACTATAGAACTGGAAGCACTTGCTATAGAAATTAAGTAAGAAAAATATTTTAAAGGCATCTTGTTAGAAAATAAAGAAGTCAAGCTCTCACTGTTTACAGGTGACATAATACTATGATTATATTTTATTTGTTTGTTTTGTGGTCACACCTGGTGACACTCAGGGGTTACTCCTGGTTCTGTGATCAGAAATCGCTCTTGGCAGGCTCAGTGGACAATATGGGAGGCCAGGAATGAACCTGGATCTGTCCGGGTTTGGCCATGTGCAAGGCAAATGCCCTACTGCTGTGCTATTGCTTGGGCCCATATAATTAAAAATTCCTAAAGTCACTATCATAAAGCTTCTAGAAACTAAAGATATTTATAGTAAAGTAACAGTCTACAAAAATTAATACACAAATATTAATGACTTTTCTATGTACAAATAATGAAAAAAAGAAATAAATATTAAAAAGAGAATCCCACTTACAATTGTGCCTCAAAAAATCAAGTACCAGTGTGAGACAAGCAAGAGTGGCTGTAGGCAATGACCAGAGTTTGGGCTTAAAACAAGAAAGATACTCTAATTCCCTGTTGTTGGGAATTTCAACTGAGCTTTATTGGAAAAAATATGGATGTTCCTCAAAAAACTAGAAATAGAACTTCTATATGATCCGGCAATATTACACCTAAGAATATAACTTAGGAGCACAGACAAAAAAATACAGGGGATGAAGACTAGGAACCTAAGGACAATGATAAGGACATTTGCTTTTGGGTGTTGAGTTCATTGTGCAGAGATATTGTATATCTACAGCATAAATATTTATACTATTGTAAACCATGCTGTGAAACTGAAAAATTGAAGCAAACAACTTTCTTGTTTTCTATGATTCAATCGCCATTTAAAAGTATTCGCTGAAATTCGTTTTTCCCACTTTCTGAATGCTCTCATCTAGCCTTTGGGGGTGATTATTTGTTTGCCATTTTGTTTTAAAGTCATTCATAAGGTGGAAAAGGCTTATTTCCAGCTCAGTGTTCAGGGATCATTCCTGGTGGGCTTAGAGGTCTGACTATTTGGGGTTCTAGGGATCAAACCCAGGTCTTCTACATGGAAGGCAAGCTCTCTACTCTGTAGTTTCAGTCCCTAGCCTCTAGTTTTACTGCAATAACTAGTCATGAAACCTGACTAGTTATTTAAGGGCCTAAAGATGCTTCAGTGCAGTACTCTGCAGGTCTTCAGGGTCATATATGGCAGTACTTGGTTTGAGGATCAAGGTGAATTCCAGCACTGCTTATAGAGATCCTCTAAAGATCATGTGGTACTAGGAACCAAACTGGGTCAGCCACATTCAAGGTAGGGGTTTAGATCCTATGCTATTTCCATGACCACCCTACAAAATTGTATTTCCTTTTTCCCTCTAGTTTCATTACCCACTTCTATTTGGGAAAGATCTTTCACGTTATACCATCAAGTTGCCACCAGAGTCAACACATTTCATTTCAGCACTTCTGCTTTCATTGTCCTTGGTGATACATTACCCACCAAAATGCAAATACAAAGTATAGCATATTATTAGTTTGAATATAACTTGCTTTCTTTGTTTATTCTCAACACAACATACTGGCAGCCCACTCATCCTCTGCTCTGTCCCAGGGGCCCATTTCATTTATACCCAAGAGCTTTGTGCTTTTTGTGCTCTCTCTCTTCTTACCTCTCATTTTCTTTCTTTTTGGAAATCTCTTCTGTCAAAACTCTGGCTACCAAATGCATATCTATTTTTTAGAACCTGAGTGAAATGTTATTTTTCACTAAAGACTTGTGAGAGTCCTTCAGTCAAATTAAATCTTCCTCCTAGTATTGTTTCCATAGTGTTGAGAGCTGTCACAGGCTACCATATGATACCATAGTTCTATATACATCACCTATGTGACCATAAACAGGTAGAGCCATGTTTATTTATTTTTAAATAATTCAAAGAGCTGAGTATTGTATCCTGAACTTAATAATAGTATATTGATCAATAAGTTCTGTATAAGTTCTAATATTAATACTAATGTAGTCATCTAATTTTTTTCCAGAAGATCAAACTGAACACCCCAAATGTTAATAGATTCTATCACATATCCTTGCTTTAAGTGTCACGAAATAAAAATTAATTAGTACAGTAATAAAAATGCTAAATTTCAAAAATAAACTGAATGATACTCTCATTTCCAACATTCTTAAAAAATAATGGGCCATACACATTATATTTTCAAAATTGAAAGACAATGGTTTTCTTCTATTTTATAAAATCTGGTCATTGGGATAAGATTGTACCTAAGATAGAAAAAATAATATTTTAAAACACTTTTAAGATTTTTATAAATGTATAATTTATAATAGGATTGAATTCATTACTTTATAGTTTCAGTTTACTACACAAACCTCCAATGGTGTTTAAAAATCCCTCCATCATTACTCCATAGCTCAGTCCTCCCCGCTGTCTCTCCTTATGTTTTCAATTCTATTAATAATGTCTCAGGATTTTACTTCACAGGTGAACAAATCTTTGGTATTTAGCTTTTAATTTCTGACTAAATCTGACAGTCTCCAGTTCCATCCAAGTTGTAGAAACTGCAAGAATTCATTTTTCTCATAACTAAATGATATTTCATTGTGAATATATCACATTTTCTATATACATTTATCTGTTCTTAAATAAGAGATGTTTAGATTTTGGTTTTATAAACAGTGCTGCAATGAACATAAATGTACCTATATCTTTTGATTAATGTTTTGTGTTCATTTGGTAGAGTGCCAAGAATAGCATAACAACATAATATGAAAGCTTTATTTATATTTTAATGAGTCTCCAAACCATTTTCCAGAGAGGCTAACCCATGTAATAGTTCCACCAAGTATATGAGAGTTTTTTTTTATCATAACCCTGTAAGCACTTGTTATTTCTGCCTTTTCATGTAAACCATTCTTGCTGAAATCAGGTAGTATTTCTTATTTAAGAAATTCTTACTGAATACTGATTATATGCTAGAGCAAGAGATCAAAGAAGAAAAAATGGATATACTCTGCCCTACTTATGTCTAACAAGATGTAATAGGTACCATTCAAATAGCCACAAAGTTAAATAAAATAATCCTATACTGTAAATAAACAAATAAAACTCATTTGAGCTCACTGGCATAAATAGAACTAATCAGAGCATATAGCAAAGCACCTGCAGTGGTGTGGATATCTCAGGGATCAAAATAACATCTGAAAGATGAAAAGAAATAAGGCAGTCAAATGACAGAATTGATGAAAACATATGGAAATGCTTGGTAATATAGCATAGCCTTAAAGCAAACAAAAAACATGACAGCTTTAAAGGAATGGGGAATCTAGGAATGTATCTTCCTCATTTGGGATAGATTATGTGCCAATAAACACTGTATAAGAACAAAATGAAACTAGATCAAAGATCAGTGTTAGATAAGGACAATATTTATGTTTATTTGTTTGCTTAGGTTTTTGGGCCACACTCAGAAGTGCACAGGATTTTACTCCTGGCTCTTAACTCAAAAATTATTCATAAAGGGCTCAAGTAATCATATGTGGTAAGGAAGATTGAACCCTGATTGGCTTTGTAAAGGCAATGGCCTATCTATCGTACCACCACTCAGGCCCAGGTCTTGCCCTAAATCAGAGATAAAAATGTCAGTGAGAAAGTATTAGAGACTTCATTTTGCTCAGTTTTTCTTATCACTGCTCAGTTTTCCTTGTCTTTCAAGTCTACAAACTATTTTCTTACACTGTATATTAAATTAAACCAGGTCTACTTATGGACAGTGGAGTGAAAACTCCTCAATTTCTGAAAAAAACTAGGGAAGGTTATCATCAGGATCCATTCAGTGGTCCTCAAACTACGGCCCACGGGCCACATATTGTATTTGTTCCCGTTTTGTTTCTTCACATCAAAATAAGATGTATGCAGCGTGCATAGGAATTTGTTCGTAACTTTTGTTTTTACTATAGTGGCCCTCCAATGGGCTGAGGGACAGTGAACTGAGCCCCTGTTTAAAAAGTTTGAGGACCCCTGCATGTTAGTTTAACCACCTTATTTGTTTTATTCACCACTTTATCAAAAGTTTTGCAACCAAACAAAAAATTGGGGGAGGAGCAGAACAGTGGTGCAGCAATAGGGCATTTGCCTTGCACATGGCTGAGCCAGGACAGACCTCGGTTCAATCCCAGTGTTCCATCTGGTCCCGGGAGCCAGGAGTGATTTCTGAGTGCCAAGCCAGGAGTGGTCCCTGAGCATCATAGTGTGTGGCAAAAAAAAAAAAAAGTTTTTCAAGATCATCATCAGCCAAGATTCCTTAAACAATGATGTCACTTCCCATGATCACTAATTTCTTCTAACGTATTTTCCCAACCAGGCCCTTGCCCCAAACCTGACAGTAAAATGGGTGTTTTCTTGTTATTTTGATTTAGATAGGTGTTTTCTTGTTGTCTTGTTTTGTGTTGTTTTCTAGGATAAGAAGTCTATCTTCTCAGGTTGCTTACATCTAGAACCAAAATAAGCTCATCTCAACACACATTATTCCAGTTGCTCCAGTGACTGGCTTTCAAACAGTGAGGATTCAAACTTGGGTTCCATAACAAGGACAACTTATCCTAATTTTACCCTTTCCTCAGAAGCCTAATTCTTGCTTTGTTCAGATATACAAATAAGATGTAGTGTGTGTCAGGGAACAAGCCCACAAGATTTTAGTATTCATTCTTTTGCCCACTAACCTACAATCTACCCTTTATTCCAGGTCAGATATCAATTTAAAAAATAAATCACCTGTGACCATGCAGACAAGATGTTTTCTTTGAGAACATGAATCTTCTTCTTCCAGCCTGTATATTGATATGCCAATAAATATGCCAATAATGTTCTTTCTCAACCTTTCACCTTGTCTCTTATTAGATTGGTCCATGAGAAGCAATGGAAAAAACTTTCCCAGTTAAAAGACATGTTAACTTGAAAATTATTTGAATACCTCTTTCTACTATAATTAATTTCTTAGCCTACTTTAAGTATTAACCTATATTTGAGAAATATTAACATAAAGCCTATTTTATAATTAAGTTCAATAGTTTATGTAATTAATTAAATACTATACTGAAAATAGTCTATACAGTATAGATTGCTTACCCACATTATTACATGGTTCACTAGAAGTCACTTTCTAATATCATGAGAAAGGATCATTTTGGATACTGTCACAATAATAAAAATAATAAAAATAGGGGCCAGAGTGGTAGCGCAAGTAGTAGTGTGTTTGCCTTGCACACGCTAACCTAGGGCTGACCCTGGCATCCCATATGGTCCATATGATCCCCAAGCCAGGAGTGATTTCTGAGTGCATAGCCAAGTGTAACCCCTGAGTGTCACTGGGTGTGACCCAAAAATCAAAAACAAAGAAAGAAAATAACCATGAAAAGAAATCAAAATTTAAAGTATGGTTTCTACTAAATTTCTCACTATTGCATCATTTTCATTTAAGTTAAAATTATAAATAAGGGGCCAGGAAGGTGGCACTAGAGGTAAGGTCCCCCCAAGCCAGGAGAGATTTCTGAGCACATAGCCAGGAGTAATCTCTGAGCGTCAAACAGGTGTGGCCCCAAAACAAGAAAAAAAAACAAGCAAAAAATTATAAATAAATAAAATTATCATAATTGAGAAACTATGTATAAGACGAGGGTTCCATCCATACCTTTAGGTCATGTTAAGAAGTTTGTATTTGGGGCCGGGCGGTGGCGCTGGAGATAAGGTGCCTGCGCTAACCTAGGAAGGACAGCGGTTCGAGGTTCGATCCCCGGGTTCCCCATATGGTCCCCCGTGCCTGCCAGGAGCGACTTCTGAGTGAATAGCCAGGAGTAACCCCTGAGCATCACCGGGTGTGGCCCAAAAACCAAAAAAAAAAAAAAAAAAAGTTTGTATTTTATTCTGAGTACAAAAACCACTAGAACATTTTAGGATTTATATTGAAATATCTGTGGTATTTCTGTGGTATTCTGTGGTATTATTTTGAACTACACTTAGCAATGCTCAGGTCTTCTCCTGGCTACACTCAAGGATCACTCTTTGTGGAACTCAATGGGGTGCTGAAGACTGAACCTGGGTTAGCCCTGTGCAGGGCAAGTTCCCTTATACAGTATTCTATCTCTCCAATTAATTTATTTAATAGAGTTGATTATGATTATAGGGCTTGAAAAATCAACATATATATTTATTAGTGCCAAAAATATAATTTACCCCTACAATATCCTTAATATAGCTTCTATTCTATTTGAACTAAAAATGCTTCAATATGTCTTTCACAATCCACTGTGATCAGACTCATCAAGACTCATTTTAATTCTAATACATCAAAATTTCACCTCATCCATACACATTATAGCTACTTCTCAAGCCCTGCCAATTAACTACAAAGAGTGCAGACTTTCTATAATCACCCTTCTTCTAAGACCTAAAACATCTAAGTCCTACCAAAATGCTATTTTTCTCTTATTCGAGTGTCACTTTTGTCACTAGTATTTTCTGTAACTACAACCACAAAAATAAACCATGGCTTATGTTAATTCATAGTCATCTATTTTATTTTATTGTGTGCATATTTCAAATCTTTCCAACCTGCTTATTATCTACTCAAAGGAAGATATGTGTTATAGACATTTAATTTCTATGTCATTATAGTTGTATTTTATGAAAATGATTAAAATTAAAAATATATTCAAGATAAAATATTTTTTGTCCCCAAATTCCCAATACAGACCAGGCAAGGGTCTGGGTTGAGGTGTATATGGGGTGTATTTACTGTACCTCCTCTTTCTATACAGTTAGTGTGAAGAAAACAGCCTGTGGTAAGAATTGTGAGGCCTTATTTTTTCTTTTCTTTTTTGATTTTGTTATATGTTTTTTTTAACTTTTTTAACAGCCCCTTCACCAGTGCAACTTTCCCACAACCAAGGTCCCAAATCTCCCTGCCTCCCAACCCACCCCACCTGTACTCCATACAGGCTTTCCAGTTCCCTCATTCATGAATATGATTAGGATAGTTCTCTGTGTAGGTATTTCTATAACTGTTATCACCACTCATTGTGGTGAGCTTCATGAAGTGAGCTGGAAGTTCCAGCCCTCCTCCCTTTATCTCTGAGGATTCATGCAAAAATGACTTTCATTTTTCTCAGAACCCATAGATGAGTGAGACAATTCTACGTCTCTCTCTCTCTCCCTCTGACTTATTTCACTCAGCACGGTAGTGTATAGGAAAATTTCATGACTTCATATCTCCTGACAGCTGCATATTATTCCATTGCGTATATGTACCACAGTTTCTTTAGCCATTCGTCTGTTGAAGGGCATCTTGGTTGTTTCCAGAGCCTGGCTATTGTGAATAATGCTGCAATAAATATAGGTGTGAGGAAGGGGTTTGTATTGTATTGTTGTGTTCTTAGGATATATCCCTAGGAGTGGAATAGCTGGGTCGAATGGGAGCTCAATTTCCAGATTTTGGAGGAATCTCCATATTGCTTTCCATAGAGGTTGGACTAGACAGCATTCCCACCAGCAGTGGATAAGAGTTCCTTTCTCTCCACATCCCCGCCAGCAATGATTATTCTCATTCTTTGTGATGTGTGCCAATCTCTGTGGTGTGAGGTGGTATCTCATCATTGTTTTGATTTGCATCTCCCTGATGATTAATGATGAGGAGCATTTTTTCATGTGACTTTTAGCCATTTGTATTTCTTTTTTATCAAAGTGTCTGTTCATTTCTTTTCCCCATTTTTTGATGGGATTAGATGTTTTTTTCTTGTAAAGTTCTGTCAGTGCCCTGTATATTTTGGATATTGAAGCCCCTTATCTGATGGGTGTTGAGTGAATAGCTTCTCCCACTCGGTGGGTGACTCTTGTATCCTGGGCACTATTTCTTTTGAGGTGCAGAAACTTCTCAGTCTAATGTATTCCCATCTGTTGATCTCTTCTTCCACTTGTTTGGAAAGTGCAGTTTCCTCCTTGAAGATGCCCTTCGTCTCGATGTCATGGATTGTTTTACCGACGTGTTGTTCTATATACCTTATGGTATCAGGTCTGATATCGAGGTCTTTAATCCATTTGGATTTCACCTTCGTACATAATGTTAACTAGGGGTCTATTTTCGCTTTTTTGCAAGTGGCTAACCAGTTCTGCCAGCACCACTTGTTGAAGAGGCTTTCCCTATTCCACTTAGGATTTCTTGCTCCTTTGTCAAAAATTAGGTACTTGTATGTCTGGGGAACACTTTCTGAGAATTCAAGCCTATTCCACTGATCTGAAGGTCTGTCTTTATTCCAATATCATGTTGTTTTGATAACTATTGCTTTATAGTGCAGTTTAAAGTTGGGGAAAGTAATCCAGATAGGAAAGGAAGAAGTTAAGCTCTCATTGTTCGCAGATGACATGATACTCTACCTAGAAAACCCTAAAGAGTCTACCAAAAAGCTTCTAGAAATAATAGACTCATATAGCAAGGTGGCAGGATATAAAATTAACACACAGAAATCAATGGCCTTTTTATACACTAAAAGTGATAGGGAAGAGAAGGAAGATAAGAAGGCAATCCCATTCACAATAGCACCACAGAAAATCAAATATCTTTGGAGTCAACTTGATCAAAGACACGAAGGACCTATACAAAGAAAATTATAAAGCCCTGCTCCAAGAAATAAGGGAGGACACACGGAAGTGGAAACATATACCCTGCTCATGGATTGGCAGGATAAACATCATTAAAATGGCAATACTCCCCAAAGCATTATACATATTTAATGCCATCCCTATAAAGATACCCATGACATTCTTCAAAGAAGTGGATCAAACACTTATGAAGTTCATCTGGAACAATAAACACCCTAGAATAGCTAAAGCACTCCTAGGGAAAAAGAAAATGGGAGGCATTACTTTCAAGATAAAATATTAACCATTTTTTTCTGGTTCATGATGGTGGTTGGGGATTTGAATGCTTAAAATTTTTGCATAAATAATTTTGGAGAATTAGGAGATGCCTTTGGAGTATAACGGGGAATATAGTAGGCATTTGAAATTATAATTAAGAAACTAAAAATGTTTCAGATAAAAAAACATAATATACAAAATTTAATCCATAGTTTAAAATGTTTTATTCTAACAGTTATAACACATACACATTGACTTTTAGTGATTTACTTTTTGATTTTCCACTTTACATTTTGTTGTAACAAGCAATATGAAATAAATTTGTTCCTGATAAAGGGGACACATGATGGGTGAGTGGGAAATTGAGGAGATTGTTCATGCTTGTGGTAGAATTAAAGCAGAAACATTGAAGGCCTAAAACAACTCTATTATAAGCAATTTTCTAAATCACTGTATTATAATAAAACTTTTTAAAAAGTTTTGCTTTTAATTGACTTCAAATTTAAATAAAAGTTGCAAAATTAAACGTTCAGTAAATCCCTGAATACCTTTTATCCATTTACTCTTATCTGGCTTCTGACAATTCACCCTCTGGTTTTAACATCTATTTATGAACTTTACCTGCAATAATTATATTTGTCTAATGATGAATTTTTATTGTTCTCATTCCTTCTATATTTATTAATTAGAATTCTTCTGAGAGAATCATTCTCTGTACACCAAACTCCTTTTTACTGTCAAGGAAAGAAGCAACAATTAATTATAGCTATTACCCCTAAAAATGTATAGTTTGTGCTTTTATGAGGCAACAATCAGAACTGATGCTTTGTCATATCAAACTCAAGTACTATTCAGTGACAGGATAAGATCTTAGAGCTTGCTTTGTGGATGACAAACATTTAGGTACTCACAGGCATGTAATCAATGTTGACAGATGCGATCTAACAAGTAGGCACTGAATTTGAAATGTAAATTAAATATCAACGACATATTTAAAATTAATATGTAACATTTGAGTGACCTTTCTCAGATGTAATTACTTAGAGAGTAAAATGATATAATTTCCCTCATGCTATGATACTAATAGTGGTTCTCCGAAAATATGCCATTGCTCTTCTAGTCAAATTTGTTGTCTATTTACTCTATTTATGTTTGCTTAATTATAAAATTTGAATATACAAAACATTTTATCTATATGTAAATTGATAACCAGTCTTCCACATTCAAATTTTCAATATAACATGCTTCTACTTAAACTACTAAGCAACTTTTCTAGGGAATATGAAACTATTGCAGTTCTCATTTTACAGATAAGAAGTCAAGTACAATAATACATTTACTTGAATAAATTTAGGCTCCATGTTATTTACATAAGGCCATCATGTACAACTCTGAATCCTTTTATTCTCTACTTGAACAATTTTTAAAATGTTTCCACAATTTTAAAAATCTTTCATAACTGTTCAATTTGTCCTCAAACATTTGCATCTATAATAGGACTATGTTTTCCAACTCACCCAAGATGTGAACTAAGGATATCAACATTTGGCTTTGTGCAATACCACATTTCTTTTTTTTGCGGGGGGGGGTCACACCCGGCAGTGCTCAGGGGTTACGCCTGGCTCCATGCTCAGAAATTGCTCCTGGCAGGCACGGGGGACCATAATATGGGGCACCGGGATTCGAACCGATGACCTTTTGCATGAAAGGCAAACACCTTACCTCCATGCTATCTCCCGGGCCCCGGGTTTCACATTTATATCGGTCTTTGGAATTTGCAAGTATCTAGTGTCATTTCAGGAAGATGTAAGGGGCAGTGTGTTTACGAAGGCACAGGCAACGTTTGCCTGAGATATTTGTGGATAATGTGCTGCTGTTGAGGGATTCTTATGAAGAATTATGTGTTGGAGTCTCAAGTACTCATGGAGTGGACAATTTTCACCAGTCAAAACTAGTCCTGCAATGCATTCAGCCTTAGTTAATCCAGTATTAACTCTTTCATAGTTTCCTCTCAGACTTTTAGTGTGCAAAAAAAAGTGAAATAGTCTCTTACTCTGGGGTTTTACACACACA
>PVKC010032031.1:0-14380 GCA_004027635.1 Crocidura indochinensis | reverse complement strand
AAAGAAAGAAAGAAAGAAAGAAAGAAAGAAAGAAAGAAAGAAAGAAAGAAAGAAAGAAAGAAAGAAAAAGAAAAGGAAAGGTTGTATGGCAAATACGTTCACTGGGAGAAAGAAATTTCCACTGGCTCTGCAGTCCCATCTTCATTGAGTATTGCTTTATTTTCTGAAATATTTTATGAATTCTTCATATCAGTCATTATGGCCTGAAACAAGTTGTGTGTACATTTCCAATGGTTGAAAAATATGTTACTCTAATTTTTTAGTTTTCATCATGACTCTGTGAGAAAATACTGTATCTCCTAGCAATTCTGCTTGTTTGTCTGTGTGTATGTGTGTGTCCTTTCTGAAAGTTTTTAATCCTGGAGATTTGAAAGTCTTGGTCAGCCTCTTAAAACCTCAGTCTTGAAGGTATTAATTCAAGTCATCTGAACTGTATTACCTTCCCCCCTTTTCATGCATCTCAATAGGATTTGGATCAGAAACTGTCAAATATATTTCTCCATCTTCTATAAGCAGTCACTTCCATTCTTGTGAGCTGAATTTAACATCTTGTTGCTTATTTATTTGTTGTTGATAAATTTTGCTGACACTGTATTGTTCTTGTGGTTGTTGGCTGGGTTAAATCATAGGAAGGAGGATTTTACGACCCAGATTTGTTCTGCCACCTTATCTCAAGTTTTTGGAACTAAATTTTATGCTCACTTGCATCAGTCATCTCAATTCTGGTTCTCAGCCAAGCATTTTCCCATTTAATATATATGGCATTCACACTCTTTATATATTATGATTATTAGCAACATCGACTCTATTATCATCATTCAGTTGATTGCATATAGACCTTAAGTCAAACTTGTTTCTACTAACTTTTAAATATTGGAACTTAGGGGCATGGAACTGTGGAATGTTAGAATCATAGACAGTAAGAAGTAAAACAATCATACCCTCTAGTTTGCAATTTTAGAAAATAAACCTAAGAAATTAAGATAATTCCATTAAGAAATTAAATTTTGTGGTGTCATAATCATATTGATGCTCTCTTTCTTAATATGTTCTAAATTATGAACAAAGCTTAATCCAACTTTGACAAAAGCAGACTTAAGTCTAAATCCTGACTCTGTCATCACATAAGCTAGGTAAACTTAAGTTAATTATATAATCTTCATATATTTTTACCATAGAGAAATTTAGGAAAGATTGAATATAAGGTAGTTATCTTTAAATCACACATTGGAAGCTATTAATATATGATTTTAAACATAATTATCTAGTGCAATTATAGTTAATTAGTAGTTATATTATTTAGCAGTAACTGTGAAAGAAACAACCCCAAATATTAGAAGATAAAAATGTCAATTATGGGGCTGGGTGGTGGCGCTGCAGGTAAGGTGCCTGCCTTGCCTGCGCTAACCTAGGACACGGATCGCGGTTCGATCCCCCTGTTCCCCATATGGTCCCCCGTGCCTGCCAGGAGCGACTTCTGAGCAAATAGCCAGGAGTAACCCCTGAGCATCATTGGGTGTGGCCCAAAAACCAAAAAAAAAAAAGTCAATTACTTTTGCCTGAGTAAGTGAATTAGTTAGGGGTTAACTAATCTATCCTGCTTGTCTTTGCGTGGTTTATATATGTCCTACTTATATATCTTATATGTCTTATATATGTAGGGCATATCTTTATATGACTTGCTTAGATTGCCTTGACCTTGGCTACACTCAGCTCAGAAGGTATGTACTGGATATATTCACATTATACAATCACTTGCACATTACTGGACCCAATTCATGCATCACTAATTTTTTTCTGATAATAGTATCAGAAAAGTATCTTGGGCTATAGTAGGGAAATAATAAAGTAAGCTAAGGCATGTGACCTCATAGGCTCAGAACAGAATTGTTAGTCAAAGTTAGTAAAGATATTAAGGCTTAGAGTTTTGAGTTAGACTGGTAAAGATTTAAGGCTTACTTTAGCCTCAACTTGTTTCTCTTACCTTGATCAGGATATTCAATTCTTCTAAAAATCTTTACTCTGGAGAATTGATCAAGTATTATCAGAAAAATAAAAATAATGATAATTATTATATAATTATATAATAATACATAACAATTGGTAGTTATTATTGATATAAATGTCTACTTTAGATCTAGGGTCTTTAAAGTTCCGATTATATTTGGGGGAGGGATCATACCTGGCAGTGCTCAGAGTTTACTCCTGGTTCTACACTCAGAAGTTATTTCTGGCAGGCTATGGGGAACCATTTGAGATGAAGCAAATTGAGCCCTGATCAGTCACATTCACAGTAAATTTCCTACCCACTGTAACATTGAGCTAAACTCAGGATATTCTTTTTAAAAAATTAAAATAAAAGCACTTTTCCAGATTGAAAAAACTGTGATTTATTTTTTCTTTAACAAGAGAAACAAAATTGATTCTTGTTTATCATTTCTGTTTTCCTCTACTAATTTGAAACAAGTAAATATTGACATGAATGAAAGCTTGTATAATGGAAAATTCAGTTTGATTTATTTGCTAATTAGTGCCAATCAGACTTTGAAGGAACATGTAATTGATATGTTCATACAAATATTTAAAAGTGACACAGTCGGGTCTACAGGAAGGGTTATATGCCTAGAAAGCTGAATACTCAGGATGAGGTATATCCAATTTATGAGAATTCATAGAAAACAGGATTGAGGGGTATGCTCTTTTCATAATGAGTGAATTCAGATAAGAGTATAAAGCAAGAGAAATGAGATAGATGGTTGAAAACACCATTAATCAAGGAAGATAGCTGGCATTCTACATGATGTATTCATAATCAGTTTAGCTCAGGTACCTTAGGATCCTGTAATAAGTGAAATTCATCCAGCACTACGAATTCAGAAGGAATTCAGTATAATTTGAGAAATTTGAGTATTTTTAATATCACAGCATTCTATATATAAGATGAGTTAGAAACAGTCCCTGGTGCTTGTCTGTGTATTTGAATATCTGAAGGTCTCCTCAGAGGCCTAGGAAGCGCACCCCCAAAAAACTGCATTTTGAAGTTGCCCAGTGAGTAAACTCTGGCTGTGGAGGTTGCCATCCAATAAGCTGAGCTCTCAGGCCTGCGGAGGCTCTGACCTGCTGTGCCTTTGATCACACTGAGGACTACAAGGGAAACTTCTCCTGTGCCTGTCTGTGTTTCTGAATACGTGAAGGTCTCCTCAGAGGCCTAGATGACCTAATAAATTCCAATTCCCTGATTAATCTCTCAGATAAGGAACTTAAAATAGCAATATGGAATGTGTTTGTAGAACCCAGAGAAAGAATAGATCGATCTGAACAGAACACAAAGACAGAAATCAGAAAACTCCAAACAAAAATAACAGATCTGAAAAACATAATAGCTCAACTGAAAACCTCAACGGATGCCTCACCAGCATGGTAACAGCAGCTGAGGAGAGAATGAGTGTAGTGGAAGACGTGATGCAGAAAAATTCAACACAACAGAAGAAATTGAAAAGAACCTTAAGACAAATGAAGAGGCAATGGAAAAAGTACTCAAGGAATAAGAACAGATGAAAAAGGAAGTCTTTGGGGCCGGGCGGTGGCGCTGGAGGTAAGGTGCCTGCCTTGCCTGCGCTAGCCTAGCATGGACAGTGGTTCAATCCCCCAGTGTCCCATATGGTACCCCAAGCCAGGAGCGACTTCTGAGAGCATAGCCAGGAGTAACCCCTGAGCGTCACTGGGTGTGGCCCAAAAACGAAAACAAGAAAAAGAAAATAGAAGTCTTTGATACACTCAACAGAAATAACATAAGAATCATTGGAGACCCAGGTAGGACATCTCCAGAAAGAATCAACTGTCAAAGACATCATCAAAGAGATACTCCCAGAGTTAAAGACTACATGCATCGAAATCCTGCATGCCCTGTTCATAGATTGGCAGGATTACATCATTAAAATGGCAATACTCCCCAAAGCATTATACAGATTTAATGTGATCCCCTTAAAAATACCCATGACATTCTTCAAAAAAGTAGATCAAACACTTATGAAGTTCATCTGGAAAAATAAACACCCTCAAATAGCAAAAGCACTCTTAGGGAAAAGGAAAATGGGAGGCATTACTTTCCCCAACTTTAAACTGTACTAGAAAGCAATTGTGGGAATACCGTCTAGTCCAACCTCTATGGAAAGCAATATGGAGATTCCTACAAAATCTGCAAATTGAGCTCCCATTTGACTCGGCTATTCTACTCTTAGGGATATACCCTAGAAACACAAGAATACAATACAAAAATCTCTTCCTGACACCTATATTTATTGCAGCTGGCAGGGATGTGGAGATAAAGGAACTCTTATCCACTGCTGGTGGAAATGCCATCTAGTCCAACCTCTATAGAAAGCAATATGGAAATTCCTCCAAAATCTGGAAATTGAGCTCCCATTCGACCCAGCTATTCTACTTCTAGGGATATACCCTAAGAACACAAGAATACAATACAAAAATCCCTTCCTTACACCTATATTTATTGCAGCACTATTCACAATAGCCAGGCTCTGGAATAAATCAAGACTCCCTTCAATAGACGAATGCCTAAGGAAACTGTGGTACATATACACAATGGAATATTATGCAGTTGTCAGGAGAGATGAAGTCATGAAATTTTCCTATACATGGATGTACGCATAATTAATCATGCTGAGTGAAATTAGTCAGAGGGAGAGAAATAGAGATGCAGAATAGTCTTACTCATCTATGGATTTATTTTTCTTCCTATTATTTATTTTTTATTTGTTTAAACATGTTGATTACATATATGATTATAATTAGGTTTCCTTCATGTAAAGAAACTCCCATTACCAGTGCAACATTCCCACCACCAATGAACAAAATCTCCCTACATCCCATCACATCCCTACCTGTACTTCAGACAGGCTTTCCAGTTCCCTCATTCATTCACATGATTATGGTACTTCTCTGTGTAGTTATTTCAATAATGGCACTAACCACTCTTTGTGGTGAGATTCATGACGTGAGCTGTAAGTTCTAGTCCTCCTCTCATTGTCTCTGAGGATTGTTGCAAAAGTGACTTTTATTTTTCTTAAAAATCATAGATGAGTGAGATTATACTGCATCCCTCTCTCTCTCCTTCTAACTTATTTCACTCAGGATAGATTCCATTTACATCCATGTATAGGAAAATTTCATGACTTCATCTTTCCTGACAGCTGCATAATATTCCATTGAGTATATGTACCACAGTTTCTTTAGCCATTCTTCTGTTGAAGGGTGTCTTGGTTGTTCCCAGAGCCTGGCTATTGTGAATAGTGCTGCAATAAATATAGGTGTGAGGAAGGGGTTTTTGTATTGAATTCTTGTGTTCTTAGGGTATATCCCTAGGAGTGGAATAGCTGGGTCGAATGGGAGCTCAATTTCCATATTTTGGAGGAATCTCCATATCGCTTTCCATAGAGGTTGGACTAGACGGCATTCCCACCAGCAGTGGATAAGAGTTCTTTAACTCCACATCCCCGCTGACACTGATTGTTCTCATTCTTTGTGATGTGCATCAGTCTCTGGTGTGAGGCAGTATCTCATTGTTTTTTTGATTTGCATCTCCCTGATGATTAGTGACAAGGAACATTTTTTCATGTGCCTTTTGGCCATTTGTATTTCTTTTTTATCAAAGTGTCTGTTCATTTCTTCTCCCCGTTTTTTAATGGGATTAGGTGTTTTTTATTGTAAAGTTCAGTCAGTGCCCTGTATATTTTGGATATTAGCCCCTTATGTGATGGGTGTTAGGTGTATAGTTTTGACCACTCGATGGGTGACTCTTGTATTTTGGGCTTCTCAGTTTAATATATTCCCATCTGTTGATCGCTGCTTCTACTTGGTTGGAATGTGCAGTTTCCTCCTGGAAGATGCCTTAAGTCTCAATGTCATGGAGTGATTAACCGACGTGTTGTTCTATATACATTATATCAGGTCTGATATCAAGGTCTTTAATTCACTTGGATTTTACCTTTGTACATGCTGTTAACTGGTTTTTCAGTAACAATGTGTTAAATTTCCAATCATTTTTCCATTAAGGCTGGTTTTTCATCTGTGAAATTTCTGAGCTGTTGTTTATCCATGAAGGATAAGGCCACTGTCTTCTGGCCATAAGAGTTTCTTATGACATGTCTGCGGTAAGTCTTAGGGATGCTCCTTTGAATGTAATTTCCCTTTTTGATCTTGCTGCTTTCAGTGTTCTATCTCTATTTGTGGGATTTGTCATTGTAATGAGGATGTGTCTTGGGTGTTTTTCTTTGGGTCTCTTTTAGCTGGTACTCTTTGGGCATGCAGGATTTGATTGCATGTAGTTTTTAACTCTGGGAGTATATCTTTGATTATGTCTTTCACAGTTGATTTTTCCTGGAGATCTCCTGCCTGGGTCTCTGGGACTCCAATGATTCTTATGTTGTTTCTGTTGAGTTTATCAAAGATGTCTATTTTCATCTGTTCACATTCCTTGAGTACTTTCTATTGCCTGTTCATTTGCCTTAAGATTCTTTTCCAATTTCTTCTTTTGTGTTGAGTTTTTCTGCATCACATCTTCCAGTACTCTGACTCTCTCATCAGGTGCTGATACCCTCCTGGCGAGGTCATCCATTGAGGTTTTCAGTTGAGCTACCGTGTTTTTCAGATCTGTTATTTCAGTTTTGAGTTTTCTGATTTCTGTCTTTGTTTTCTGTTCAGATCGATCTATGCTTTCTCTGAGTTCTTCAAACATCTTCCATATTGCTATTTTAAGTTCCTTATCTGAGAGGTTATTCCGGTGGTTGGAATTTGTTAGGTCATCCCAGCTTTCGTCTTCATTTTCTGTGCATGGTGTTTGCCTGCGAGGTTACCCATTGTCACACTTGTAGTGTGGTTTTTCCTTTGTGTTGTGGTGGGGTTCATTGGTTAAAAAGAGTTCGGGGCCACAAAGCTGGAGTACAGGTTTGAGTGAATCTCTATTGCATATTTATATTGTGATAAAGGCTTTAGACTATTGGCTACAAAAGAATTCAAATCCTCTCATTTTTTTTGAGTCAGTGAACTCAGCCCATGCATAATGTCCCAGGATTTCTTATTACTAAGTAGAGATAGAGAACTGGGAGGTAGGGTACTTGATAATACCCACTTTTGATGAGTTTTTGTTCCAATGTGTTGAATACAAACTAAACGAAGAGAAACCATGAGTAGACTGCAACAAATGCAAAAGGAAATTGAAAGGTGGCAGAATAGAAATTAGAGGCATGTTATCTTAGATCAACTAGCTGATTTTTTGTTTGTTTGTTTGTTTGTTTTGGTTTTGGGGTGGTTTTTTTGTTTTTGTTTTTTTTTTGTTTTTTTGGGGTCACAACCGCTAGCGCTCAGAGATTACTCCTGGCTCTACCCTCAGAAATCGCTCCTGGCAGGCTCAGGGGGTCATATGGGATGCCAGGATTTGAACCACCAACCTTCTGCATGAAAGGCAAACACCTTACCTCCATGCTATCTCTTGGGCCCCTGTTTGTCTGTTTGTTTTTGAGCCACACCCAGTGATGTTCAAGGGTTACTCCTGGCTCTGTGCTCAAAATAGTTCCTGGCTTGGGGGACCATATAAGATATCAAGGTCAGCAGCTTGCAAGGCAAACACCTTACTGCTGCACTATTGTTTCTGCCCCAACTGGCTGATTTTTAACCTCTGCAAGCCTTACAGAGATAAGATGAGTGACAGGTTACTCTGCAGTAACTTGCAAAGGTATTAATTAAGTATTGAGATTTTCCACATACTTTAAAGAGAATTTAGCGAAATAAGTGAGAAAATAAAGGAAGAATATAATGGATAAAAGATAAAATAAATATATTAATTGAAAGGCAAATCCTAGGAGATGTAATTTCTAATGAGAAATTTCTTCTAACTAAGCATTTAATGGCAGCTTTCTCACTGTATTCTCATTGGGGAAATAGAGACAGATAGATTCAGAAAGAAAAGAGAAATTGAGATATCTTTCCCCTTAAAATGTCATGTCATATTTCCAAGAGGTTAGGTTATAACCTCTATACTATTTAGCCTTTTTTTAAATGTGATTAAATCCTGTAATCCTGTAGCATTAATGTAACAGTTTCTTTTCTGCTTATCTCTTCCTGAATGTTCAGGTTGTTTCAAGATCTTACCTATAGAACTCTCGTTTTGTAATTTTAGTAAAATGTTGTCATGGGGTTCATAAAGGTAACATTTGAGAATAAACTGAAAAAAATGTTAGAAGTCAACATTGTGCCTATCTGGTGAAAAATCACTCCATGTGCCATTATTCCCAAATCCAGGTGAATGAATCTGAAGCAGGGTCTTGCAAGAAATAATTTAAACAGGAGGAGAGTGAAACACAGGTAGTCTGGCAATCTTCTACCTTATATCACGAGTGAGATGCCTGCAGAACTCATTTTTATTGAGTACAGAGATCACCCCACGTGAGGTAATAAGGACAGGTAGCTCCGACTATCCTGAGTCAGTTCCACTAGGGTTTATATAGAAGAAAATTTTTGTTTTGGAATAAAATCAAGTTGCAAATAAAGAGGCACAAAAGAATCAGCAAAGATCTTTGTTTTGGGTGAGGCCACAGTGTAAACAAACAGATACAAATAAACCAGGGGTGATCTTTGTTTTTGGTAAAACAAGATGTAATCTAACTATCTGGTATCTCAATTGCTAGGCTATAATAATAAAATTCCATAGACTGGTAAGTCTAAAAAATAGAAATTTATTTCTTTTGATTATGGAGTCTAGAAAATTCAAAGGCAAATCTTAGGAGATGTAATTTCTGATGAGAAATTCCTTCTAACTAAGCATTTAATGGCAGCTTTCTCACTGTACTTTCATTGGAGAAATAGAGACAGAAAGACAGATTCAGAAAGAAAAGTGAAATTGATATATCTTTTCCCCTTAAAATGTCATGTCATGGGGCCGGGCGGTGGCGCTGGAGGTAAGGTGCCTGTGCTAAACCTAGGACGGACCGCGGTTCGATCCCCCGGTTCCCCATATGGTCCCCGTGCCTGCCAGGAGCGACTTCTGAGCGAATAACCAGGAGTAACCCCTGAGCGTCACCGGGTGTGGCCCGAAAAAAAAATGTCATGTCATATTGTTAGGTTATAACCTCTATATCATTTAGCCTTTTTTAATGTGATTAAATTATTTATTTTTTATTATTTTTATTTAAGCACAATGATTACAAAGATGTTTGTAGTTGGGTTTTAGTTATAAAAAAGAACACCCCCTTCACCAGTGCAGCATTCCCACCACCAATGGCCTCCATCTCCTTCCTCCCTCACCACTAGCCAGTATTTGAGACAGGTATTCTGCTTCTCTCATTCACTACCATTGTCATGATAGTTGTCAGTGTAGTTATTTTTCTAACTGAACAACCCAGATGGCCATGATATGAGTGGCTAAAGAAACTGTGGTACATTTACACAATGGAATATTGTGTCAGAAAAAAAAAAACCAAAGTAATGAAATTTTCCTATACATGGATGGACATGGGAACTATTATGATGTCAAAGGGAGAGAAAGAAACACAGAATAGACTCACTCATTATGGATTTTAAGAAAAATAAAAGACATTATTTTAATAATACACAGAGATAATAGAGATGAGGGCTGGAAGGACCAGCCCATGATATGAAGCTTACCACAAAGAATGGTGGGACCATTTAGCCTTAATTACTCCCTCAAGACCCTATCTAGTCAGTTACATTAGTGGTGAAGTTTTTAGCATATGGATTTTAAAGGACACAGTTTAACCTATAATATCTGAGCAAGTGCCTTCAGGCAAAGAGAATGGTTCCAGCAAAAAGTATATATAAGACTGAGCAGCTAAGAGCTGAAGTCAGAGAAGCAAAGAGACTAATTTGCAAGGGTCAGGGGGCTTTCAACTGCAGTATAAAAAAAGGAAAATGACAATCCATTAGCAGAGGTGTGAACTATTTAATTTCCTTTTAATATGATCATTGGGACTGCTTGGGGAGTATGGAAGCTTAAGCCAATGCAGTGCTATTGCAGACAATTCCATGGACAAGAAAGAATGGTTGCTATCTTAGAGTGTATAGTGTGAAGCAATATACACTGGGCATGTCTTTATAAACAAGAGAATTTCTTCAAGAAAATAAAACTTGAGGTGTGAAGACAATGAGTGAAGGACATTAAAATTGTGATCTTGGGCAACAGAAAGGTTGATTTGTCATCAATTAAGATGCAACAGTCAGGTAGAAGAAAAATAGTGGGAATAGGAATTAAAGCATTTAATTGGGTCATGACAATTTTAAAAACTGCCACAATTCCAAATAATGATGTCAAATAGACTGTTGACAGCAAGCCTGAAATTGGAGGGAAAATTAATTATCTGGAAAGAGAAATATGGTGTGCTTGTCTTTATATTAAGCATAATTTTATCTTTCTGATGATCAGAAGGCACCTCAAGATCATATTGTGTTCTTTTCCTCATGATGTGTAAGTGAATGCTTTTTTTTAAAAAAAATGGACCAAAGAAAATATGGACAGTGAGCTTTTCCATATTGGATGGAAAATGTTTTCATATGTAATATGGTAGTTTTAATATATTCAATACTACAATTTATATTAATATAAAATATACAATTTATAATATACTATGAACGTTTTTAGAAGTAGTCAAAAATGAAGAGAGGAACAGAAAGATAAACAGAAATGGACAAAGAAGAGATAACAGAAAAGAAGAAATACAGAATGGCCAAAAGGTCCGTAAATAATGCTCTACATCATTAATTATCAGAGAGATGCAAATTAAGACAACAATGAGGTACCATTTCAAACTACTAAGATTGACCCACTTCAAAAAAGAACAAGAATAACCAATAACTAGCACAGATGCAGCGAGAAGGAGAATCTCATTTCCTGGTGATGGGAATATCAACTGGTCCAGTCTTTTTGGAAAACAATATGGATATTCCTCAAAAAAAAAAAAAACAAATGTTGAATTCTCATATGACCCAGTAATACCACTCCTGGAAATATACTATAAGGGTTGTAAGGGCAGATGCAGAAAAGGCATTTCCATTCTTATGTTCATTGATACACTATTCACAGTAGCCAGCTAGAATCTGGAAACAACACAAAAGTCTGCGAATAGATGAATGGATAAAAAAAATGTGGTACATCGACACAATACTATGCATCTTTTTAGAAAAGTGAAGTCATGATACTCGCTTATACATGGATGCATATGGAAAGAGTTATGCTAAGAAAATGAGTCATAAGGAAAGGGATAGGCATAAAATTATCTCACTCATTTGTGGTATATTAAAATAAAAAGATAGTATGGTTGTAAAACCCAAAGACAATAGAGATGAGAACCAGGAGGACTAGTTCACAGTAGAAAGTTTACCACAAATAGCAGGGTAGTACAGGTAAGGCAGAGAAGTTTATTACTATGACAATGATAGTTACAAAGGATCAATCTGGATAATTATGGGGGCTTGGAAGGAGGTAAAGTGATATACATGATATACATATATATGATGTATATGACATATACATGATATACATTTCAGTAATAATATTGCAAATCATAGTGTCTAACGGAAAATAAGGAAGACTCAGAGGAGAGAAAGAAAAAAAAGAAGTATCAGTACCATATATTTTCAAAATAAAAATGAGAGGATGGACTCTCAGGCTGGGAAGAGGCCAGTACTCTTTACCTACTTGTTTACTCCCAGCAGCCTCTTGGTCTCTTCCTTTTCTCATTTTGTAACTGTGGTTGATACCATACTAGGTTTTTTATCAATTCCCATAAACTGTGACAATTGAGTCCATTGTCTTATGTTAGATTGTTTATTTTCCCCACTTTTTATCTTTTCTCCTCTTTGTGAACTGTTCAATAATGTATTTTTGGTGAAAGAGTCCCTCTTTATCTTTCCTTCCCTTTGTAATTTGTTAAATAAGGAAGTTTGTAGAAGTGTCCCTCAATCTAACGTTTATATAAGACCAAGTCAATTGGATGGTTGGACTTGTTCTAGCATCCCCATAGGCTCAAATCTCGCCATGTGATACTGTTTTTCCTTTGCATAGGCACATTAAAATGGGGAATTATATACAAAAACATTCTTATATTATAGAGATGGGAGCACACAATTTTTTTAATATTTTTTTTTATCATAGTGGCTTACATATCTTTCACATTAGTATTTTAGGTACATATTAACATTGAATCAGGGGAATACCGACCACCAGGTTTGCCCTCCCACCATCCCCATTCCCTTTCTGCATCCCATATCCTCCACCATCACCCCCAGGCTGCTGGAGTAGGTGGTCCCCTCTTTGACTAGCTTACTATTGGTGATCATACATGTGTTTGGTCCTGGTGCCCTCCCTTGTTTCTCCCTCAATTTGAGAGGCTAAGCTAGATAAATTGAGTTATGTGGTTTTGTTTGAGGGAAAAAAAAGCCATAGAGTGGGGTAAAGATTAAGGGGGAAAAATATAAAAAAGAAAAAAATAATTAATAATAAAATAAAGTAAAAAATATTCTGGAAATGGGTGGAGTTCTTCTAGTGGCTATCAGCCTCAGTTGAGAGAGGAAATGAAAAATGTAATTGAAACATCATAACAATACAAAAATAAGTGCCAAATTAGATATCCAGTGAGCCCTACACCAATAAAGAGAAGCACCACACAATAGTCTCAGCTCTGAATTCAAATCATGTTGGAGTGAAAGAGAGAGAGAGAGAGAAAGAGAAAGATAAGTAAAATAATATGAAATACAAAAGGAGAGATCAACTTCATTCTACACCAAAATAAGGACGTCAGAAAAAACAATCAATATATATGTATATAATAATTATATATAATTTTTTTCTTTTTTTCCCCCTGCATAGGCACAGTAACTCTTGGGGATATTATAGAGGGAATTCCCTTGACCTAGGAGATACAAGGTTTCTTCATCCCTGAAGTATACTGTCATGGAATTAACTATAGACTCCTTGCATGATCATTTACTATACCCTCGGTGCTTTTGTGGTGTATGGAAGCCTTCTGTTTCTTCATGGATGGTAAAATCAGACCTCTGTATCTAGAGATCTTGGTGACTGTGCAGCTCAAAGAATGGAGCTTATGTAGAAGGCTTTCTTAGTGGTTCCAGCAGTTCTGCTTCTTCAGTGTTGTTTTAATTCATCTTCTGTAGTTGGTGTTCTTGGTCATTATGTTGCTCCTAGGGTGGAGCCTGGGGCAGAGTCTTTCTTTATGTTTCTGGAAGATCTGTTCACTTTCAGTTGTCTCATTCAGACCTCTGGAATTGGAGATCTTGTTTGTTTAACAGATTGTAGACCAAAAGCTAGGTTATAGCTTTTTGTTGTTGTTGGTGGTGGTGGTGGTCCCAGGATGCATACTGTCTAGTCCTGGTTGTCACAACCAGTCATCTGTATATAGCAATCTTGGTTTTTGCACTGATCAAAGGGTGACATGTCTTCTGATTTTGTCTTATCGTTGGCTGGTGAGGCAGGATAACTTGCTCTTAGATCTAGCTTTTCCTATTTCCTCGCTGTCATGTTGTCAATTTAGCACTGGCTAATGTTGGCATCCGAGTAACATTACGAATGCACTGAAGGAGACTTGGTTCCTGGAGCTGTTGTTGAGAACTCTGTCGTTTATATGTCTGGAATACAGGAGTCCAGGTTGGGTAGTCAGTGCCTATTTCCCTGGAATCTAGGATGGTTCCCCATGACATACATTCAGGGTGGGAGATGTCCCTGTGTCATAAAAAAAATAAGTTCTTATCCCTAGTAGATAAGAGCTTGTGTTTACACGTAAAAATTTCCCCTATTTTTACTGTGCCTTTGCAGCAAGGAGTGGTGCTACATTATATAGCTGGTGTATTTGGGGGTTGGGAGAAGAAAATAGACCCATGACAAAAACGGAAAATATACATGCTCAGCCGAATCTAAAGAAAAGAGTTCCTTAAAAGAAAGAAAGAAAAAAAAAGAAATGGGGCCGGGCGGTGGCGCTGGAGGTAAGGTGCCTGTCTTGCCTGCGCTAACCTAGTACGGACCGTGGTTCGAACCCCCGGTTCCCCATATGGTCCCCCGTGCCTGCCAGTGCATAGCCAGGAGTAACCCCTGAGCGTCACCGAGTGTGGTCCCCCCCCCCCAAAAAAAGAGAAAGAAAAACAAAGGATTGAATAAAAGACATAATGAAAGGAATAAGGTGGGGCCGGGAGGGATAGCATGGAAGCAGGGCATCTGTCCTTCCTGCGAAAGGATGGTGGCTCATAGCCCGGCACTCCACATGGTCCCCCATGCCCATCTAGGGCAACTTCTGAGCACAGAGCCAGGAGCACCCTCTGAGCGCTGCCAGCTGTGACCCAA
>PVKC010032030.1:0-14370 GCA_004027635.1 Crocidura indochinensis | reverse complement strand
GAGCTCGGCAATCACTCTTGGTGGACTAGGAGAATCATATGAATGCCAAGATTAAACCTGGGTTGGCCACATGCAAGGCAAATGCCCTACCTGGTGTACTATTGCTCCGACCTCAATAAACATGAATTTTTAAAGAATGTTTATTTAAGCATCTTTACACTTTCCTAGAAAGCATCAGTCTCAGCTATCTTTGTAAAAGAAGGCATTTGAAAATTATTAGAAGGAATTTTATTATACTTACTATGAAGACTATGTACTATTTTGAATTTTTTATTTATTATAATATGAAGCTAATTCTACTTAAACCTCTCAGTGATTTTTTTTTGCATGTAAACTTTGATACTCATCAAGGCATGGCTTAATGTAATTTATTTTTTAAGAGGTTGCATTTGGATGTTTATTGATAGAACTTTGGGTGGAGGACTTTTGTAAATAGATCATCAGGCTATCTAAATAGGAATAGGTAATCTTTTTGAGGTCAAAGGCCATTTGGATATTATAACATTCATGGGCTAAATGATATTCTTAGATGAGCCTGGGCAGCTAATGAGATATCTGTCCTGTCACATAGGAGAGCCAGATCACAGGATTTATCAGACCTTAAAAGGTCAGTGGACCAGATCACTATTCTTCACCCAGGTCTAATACATCAAGTAACTAAACATATATATTTTTAAATTATTAGTCCTCAAAGCCGGAGCAATAGCACAGCAGTAGGGCATTTGCCTTACATGCAGCTAACCAAGGACAGACCTGGATTCTATCCCAGTTGTCCCATATGGTCCCCTAAGCCAGGAGCAATTTCTGAGTGCATAGCCAGGAGTAACCCCTGAGCATTACAAACAAAAATTATTAGTTCTCAAAATTTATAAATATTTCTTTGGAAGGAAGTGTTTGTATCATAACCCATCCTACTAATGTGCTATTCCTAGTTCTGTGTTTAGGAGTCACTACTAATAGTACTTGGGGAACCAAGTATTTATATGCATTATAAGAAGTACTGGGAATTGAAGTAGGGTTGGCCATAGGTAAGTCATGTGGTATTGATATAGATATTTCTTTTTAATAAAAAATATATGAATATTACATGTAGTACTTGGAATTGAAATGGGGTTGGCCATAGGCAAGTCATCTGGTATTGAAATATATGTGACCAGAAACATAGTATAGGAATTAAAACACTTGCATTGCATGTGGCTAATTTGATTTTAATCCTTCACATGCACATATATAGTCTTGAAACTCTGCTAAGAGTGATCCCTGAGTAGTTACTTTTTTTTATTTTGAATCACACCAGGTGATGCTCCAGGGTTACTCCTGGCTTTGCGCTCAGAAATCGGTCCTGCTTGGGGGACCATATGGGACAACCAGGGATTGAACCGCAGTCCTTCCGGGTCAGTCATGTGAAAGGCAAACGCCCTACCACTGAGCCATTGCTCCCACCCCAGAAAGAGTTACTTTATTTTTTATACTATACATTTGAAGAGTTTAGCTATAATGATACAAAATTGCATTTTTATATATTTTTAAGGGAAACTAATTTAAAGAATTTCCCTTTAATATACAGAACTAAATTTCTTGGATTTTCTCTTTTAATTTTAGGTTTCCTGGGAATTAAGTAGTGAGTTTGACCTTACTGGAGACTTTCTTTCTACTAAAGGATTTTTTACTATTTCTGATGGAAAGAGTGAGATGAACTTTGATATTCATCTACTACCAGATGATATACCTGAGATAGAGGAAGATTATGTGATCCAGCTTATCTCTGTCGATGGAGGAGCAGAACTGGATCCAGAAAAATGCATCACTCGCTTCTCTGTTTCTGCAAATGATGACCCACATGGAGTGTTTGCTCTGTATTCAGATCACCAGTCAATACTTATTGCAGAGAACTTTAGTAGAACAATTCAAATTAATGTGACCCGGCATGCTGGAACTTTTGGAGATGTGACCGTTAGATTTCTAATGTCATCTGATCAAAAGGATCAGCCACTTGTTACTGAAAATGAAGAGAGGCAGCTAGTTGTTGAAGATGGAGTCAGATTCAAAGTGGACACGGTGCCTATCAGGAGTCAGGTTTGTATAGGTTCTTTAGTTTTCTTATCATTCTACACCAAAGCCATCAATAAAATCTTGTTTATCTCTTTATCAGCATCAATTGATTTCTTCTAACAGTGAAAAAAGCTATATTTGTGTGTGAGTGTGGGGGTGTACCAATAAAATGAACCTTGGAAATGCATAGCAGATAGTAGGTAATTCTTTTTCAGAATATTTTTATATATAAATCTTTATTTAAGCACCATGATTACAAGCATGTTCGTAGTTGGGTTTCAGTCATAATCAGTTATCTCACCTTCACCAGTACAACATTCCCAACACCAATGCCCCCTGTCCCCCCAATTCCCTGACTGTATCACAACAGGCATTCTACTTCCCTCATTCTTTAACATTGTTATGCTGGTTGTTAGTGTAGTTATTTCCCTAACAATGTTCACCACTCTTTGTGGGAAGTGTCAAATTGTGAGCCAGTCCTTCCGGCCCTCCCAGCTCTTAACTCTATTGTCTCTGGGCCTTATTACAGTAATGTCTTTAATTTTTCTTAAAACCCATAAATGAATGATACTATTCTGTGTTTATTTCTCTCCCTCTGACTTATTTCACTCAGCATAATAGATTCCATGTATATCCATGCATAGGAAAAATTTTATGACTTCATCTCTCCTGACAGCTGCATAATATTCCATTGTCTGTATATACCACTGATTCTTTAGCCATACATCTGTTGAAGGGCATCTTGGTTGTTTTTAGAGTCTGGCTATTGTAAATAATGTTGCAATGAATATAGGTTTGAGGAAGGGATTTTTTGAATTGTATTTTTGTGTTCCTAGGGTATATCCCTAGGAGTGGAATAACTGGATCAAATGGGAGCTCCATTTCCAGTTTATTTCCCAAATATTTCCAGAATATTTAATTTCAAGAATATTATAAATTTGTATATTTCTATGTGGAGGCAAAATATTTTCATCAACATAGTAGCAGGCACTTATTCAAGCACTTAAAATGTCACAATAGCCCTTCTATATACTCTATGTACATATCCTCCTACACAAATATACATGTATATGTGTGCACAGACATACAAATACACTGGATGCATGTTGAAAGAGAGTGATTTGTAGACTTTTAAAGGGTAATGCAGTGATTATATGTAACTTGAGCTTTGGGAGACCTACACAACTGACACAGAGTCTAATACTTGATTCTATCCTGGAAAATCTGGAATGTAGGATTTTTTGGTGATGATATTGATGAGAAAATGTAGACTTTTCTGGAAACATTTAGGGTGAGAGTAATAGGTGTGTGTGGAAAGTAGATTAGTTTTCTCAGTTTGAACCAAAGACAGTTATTTGAGTGATTTCTAATAGTCCTCTCAAGGGAAAGTAATTTATTTCATACACTGGATGAATGAATGATCTGGGGATTCATCATCTCATAGTTAGGAAAGTCTGTCCCCTTGAGAACCACCAAGTAGCAGTCATTGAAAGGAAAACTAGCAGGGTAGCTTATGATGCAAAGAAAATTGAAAAGGAGATCCAGAGTATATTGTCTCTTTACGAAAATGTGGAAGAGTGAAATTCTGAACTCTTTATGGAATACTGCTATAGGTTTTATGAAAGACTAACTCTTTGCTTGCCTGCCTTCATGCTGGTCGGAATGCAGGTTGGCCAGTCCTTATCCACAGAAGGACTATAATAACAAGCAAGACTGTCATTCTGTCTCAAAGCAACTTTCTTATGTCCTTGAAAATATTAGCACATTGTTGAAAATGTTTATGAGGAGATCAGAGCACTGAGATATGATATCATGATTTTTTTTCCTATTGGAAACAATGAACTAGAGATTTAACAAGAATTGGGATAGTGAACATTTATCTAGATGTGAGACGGTAGCTTTGATGATGCACTTTTTCTTTATGCGTTCCTGAAAGTGATAAAAAAAAACTTCAGGATTTGCTTCCTGTACTCACTGTTTTGGAAAGAAACTGCAAAATAGGAACAAAAGAAAAACAGAAATACCTTGTGTGTTACACTATATTTAGCCTCCTTAGTAATCAACACAATTCATCTTTTCTCATATAAGCTTTGGATCAATAGGAAGTATACTAATCTGTAACCAATGAACAACCTTCTGACCTTTTATCCCCCAGGGTCTTTACTTTTGTTATTTAGTAAAGAGGGAGGAAATAGCGGATTTTTGTGACCCACGGTTTTTATAATTATTTCTATGTCCCTCCAGTTTTTTTGGAAATTGACTAGATGCTTATCAGTTTCTAACATCCATTTCTATATCCAAAATTCTTTTTTTAATTTAATATCTTTATTTAAACACCATGATTACAAATATTATTGTAATTGGGTTTCAGTCATAAAAGAATAACCCCCTTCACCAGTGTAACCTTCCCATCACCAATGCCCCGTTCATTTCTTCTCCCCATCCTAAAATTCTTAAGTATTGAGTAAATAATGAAAATCTGCAAGTTTGTTAACTTAATGTTATGGTCTCATTTATAAATGAGAAAATTTTTATTTACTCCGCTTAAAAGCTATGTAACTTGAAACAGTTCACCATGCATATCTTAAATACATTAAGGTTATCATTTCTGCTCACAAACACTAGAAGGCATGTCTTAAATTTTCGAGGAATAGCTTTATATTATTTTTAGTGTGATTTTATTTCACAGAAATATATAGTACAATAAATAGGAAATTATTTTGGTTGGATTTCCGTACAGTCTTGGGGAACAGTCCTAGCAATCCTTTGCCAACTGACTGATGAGTTAAGTGCTAGGGCTTAATAATAGTCTGCTGCTTGGATACAATGGTATTGGAACCACAGGGCCATACCCATAGTGCTAGGGGTTCTTCAAAGATGCCCCTGTCAGCAGTCAAGGCCAGGTGGATATGTGGTGTTGAGGCATGAACTCAGGGACTCTTGTATGCAAGGCATTTTCTCCTGACACTTGCGCAATCTCCCCCACCTCAGAAGAGCATGTTATTTAGTTATTTAACTAAAGAGTGTGCATAGTAAACTATTATTCTCAGACTACATATAGAAAACCTAAAGTATGTCCCGTGTATTAATAGTTTAAAGACCTTTTTGGTCTCACTCTTGTTTGTTTTCAAAGCGCTACTTGAAACATGATGCAAGATTGTAATTCTTTTTTCATTTCATTTTGAAAACTAAATGGTATCATTTATAAAGACAGTTTGTAGTAATAATAATTTGAATTATGTCTATGAATTTTAAAATATCCTCTATGATTCTTAAAATATTTATCACTCCTATACATTTTCAGTAGAGAGTAAAAGTTGACTAGCTCATTATTTAAATGATAGCATCCTTTTATTTACTTTAACAATGATCAAAACAGTTTAAAATTATATGCACTATTTTATTTCTCATTCCAGTATGTATAATATAATTGCACATATATTACCAAGTGTTGCACTGTTAGTCTTCTCAAATTTGAGTTAGTGTATAACCTGCACAAAAGCCAAAGGTAGGATTTTTTTCAGTGACCTCCTTTGCTTGAATCCTATATCATGCTCTTTGAATATTTGTGTATTAATTATGAGTTACATTCAACTCTTTCTGCTCTATTTTCTTTGTAAAAGTTTGGACTCTAAAGGATCAGACAGTGGATTTATTAATTATTCTTTAAGTAGGATAAATTTCCTATAGGTTCTGAAAAGTAGAAAACCCTGGGTGTTGGTTTAACTTTAGGCCTTTAAGTGTGAACTGTATCCACACCTAGTTAACAGGCTTTTTATCTAAGACATGTGCCAACACATTAGAATCATTAGCATGCTAACTAAAGACTTGTCAATTTAAAAGAAGAATGTAATGTGGAATTTTACCTTTGATGTTGAGTAATTTATTCATACATTATGGAGCACTTTCTTTAAACTAACCTTGGTGAAAGGCAGAGCAGATATAAAAATGACAGATAGTACCTGCTTCCATGTTGCTCCCTGTCTAATGCAGGAGATGGCCAAGTACAAGCCAATTATTTAGAATAAAAAACAGTATATAAATAGAGCTGAAAATTTGCATCTGATATTATGGGCTTGTGAATTCTCTCTAATTATTCCCAATTACCATCAAGAATGATGGGAATATGTAGAATAGTTTTGATAATTCAGTCCCAAGTCAAGGAAATTGAAGGTCACACTATAAACTACAGTCATCTAAAAAGCTTCAAGTTCCCTTAAGATTACTCCACCTTTCTTTGTTATTACCAACCAGCTTTTCTTCAAATTCTCTATTTTTCCTGTTGCTTTTTCTGTTTGATTACTATATCTGGAACATGTGCTGTGTTATATGGTTCTCTGTGTGCTGGATAGTTAAGAAGCAAGGTGGTAAAACACACATGACTGGCCCCTTCAACTTTTGAAATAAGTACAAAAATTTCTCAGCTGCCTTGTTAGGGTGTCTGTGAGGAACGAGCATACCCTTAAAGGAGAGATGAAATACACTTGACTAAAGTCAGGACACTGATTTATTTCTATTTACATCATATATGGCCTATAGTTTATGTTAAGCATTTTGGATAGCAAGATTAATTGAATGAATGTCACATTTTGCATTCTAAATGAAACCTAACATTTGAAACCAATGTGGTTCATATTTTCTTTATTTGGGAGTTCTGATATATTTTATATAATTATATTCAAATAAATAAATTCCATGGAAATAACCATTTTATATCCAGTAAAGATGTACAGAGATTTTAGACATATTCCATGTTATAAGGTATCTTGAGGCATATCTTATTAATAACACTGTTTTTGTTGGAAAATATTAGGTATAAAATATCAAAGCTACTTAAATGAATGATTTCTTTTATTTATTTTTATTAGAAGACATTATGAGTCAGCTACACAGTATTGACAATTTTTATTTATCCAAAGCAGTTATTTAGTATATTTAAATAATTTTAAATAAACAATTTTTTTTTGTTAAGGCCATGTTTTATTTGCTGATTAATGGACAAAAGGCATTATATTTTAGTCTGTGCTCATAAAAATCATGAAAAATTGCAAAGACTGTTAATTAAATCACTAAAACTTTAAATATATCTTACACAATCTTGTTTGTACAAAAATTCAAGTTAAATATAAACATAAAGCAATCATGATAATTTTATGCAAATCTGTGTTATGTGATCGTCAGTAATATATAAAAGTTTCTTGGTTCTGTTATTTGTGAAAAGATCAATACCAGATTGAATTACTATATATTGGCAAAGGGTCCTAAAAAGGTACTTCTGCATTAATCTTTTACACAATTCAGTGTATTTTCTAATTTGAAATTACCTAATCACAGGGCAAATAAATCAGAGAGGAAGTATGTCCATAAACCAACAAATAATTTGGCTGTAATGAATCATAACAAAAAGAAACCAACACATCTCTTTACAATTAACATTATGCATCACACAAACACATACCCAGTTGTAAAACAAAATCTAATGAGGTGCTGCTTCCAGTTCAATATTTAACTTTGCATTTGTTCTTACTTCATCAAATGAATACTTTTTATCACTTTCCCATTTTTGAAGACAGTATGGAGAAGATCATGACCATCTCCTTTTCCTTCCTCAAGTGGTGTCCTATGTAAAGATAACCAGTCCTTTTTGGACTTTTTGTTGAGATCAGCAACTGGGTGTTTGAAGACATTAATCCCGAGGCCATTAGTTACAACATAACTACACTGAAAGGAACAATTCAAGAGATCTCTTGTTAACTTCTGAAACAAAACTTCACCAGAACCAATACTCCACTTTTTAGCTTCACTTTTTTGCTTGAGGCCTTCTTCTACTCCATCCTTTTGAGTAACTCTAAGATAAGGTGGCAGTAACTTGTAGCCCTTTGAGTTCTTAGTAACAGGAAACTTCTTACCTAAAATATCCAAAACCTTTAACACAGTGTCAAGAGGATTTCCAGAATCAGGTCTGATTATTAATGGTGCCTCTGTACTTCTTGATACTATTAAATGTCTTAGATCTTCACCCCATATTTTTTCACACACATTATAAATGTCATAGCTATCACTGACCACAGATACAGGCACTGACGAAAACTGTGCTACTATATGTTCAAAAGCATCTTTTTCATGATCTTTTTACCAACCTTTTATTGCAGTGTGTTCTGCTGCTGGCACAGAATAACTTGGAACAGGATCTTTTGTTCCATAGTATTTTTTAATTAAAGCAGTTCCTTTATCTGTTCCTTTGAAGTTAACCAAATGAGCAGATACTCCTATCCCAGCAGTCCCCGAGACTCCTCCGCAGCTAAAATCATGTAATTTATATTCTAGACCAGGGGTCTGAAACTCGCAGCATGTGGGCCATTTGCTGCCCTCCGTACAACATTTTGTGTCCCGCGATCAGCCTTCAAATATCGCAGTATTCGCGATTATTCACCAAATAATCGTAATAAAAATTGCATTAGTAAGAAAAAATTGCATTAAACATTTGCATACCCCGAGCAGTTTTTTAGGGGTATGCAAATGTTTAATGCAATTTTTTGCGATTTTTTCTTACTAATGCGAATTTTTATTGCGAATATTTGGTAAGTGAATAATCGCAAATACTTTGCGCCTAGCACAGACTTCATTTCTGCTGCTCCTGCCCGCTGTCCCTTGCATTATTGGAGGTCTAAGGGAGAGAAGGGAGAGAAGGGAAAGAAGTTTATTACAGAATTAGACTTTGTCATACCTTCATCATGACTTCATCAAAGCCTGCAGTGAAGAGAAAGATTGATGACAAGCACAGACAATTTCAGGAAAAGTGGGAGACGCAGTATTTCTTTGTTGAGCACAAGGGCATCCCCACATGTCTTATTTGCTCAGAGAAAATTTCAGTGTACAAGGAATACAACTTGAACTGCCATTATTCAACTAAACATGCTGAGGAATGTGCAAAATATCAAGGAAACGAGAGAGCCAAGCGGGTTGCCAGTCTTAAAGCATGTCTAATGAGGCAACAAGATTTCTTCAAGAAAGCAACCAAAGAGAATGTTGTATCAATCGAAGCTAGTTACATGGTTAGTGAGATGATTGCTAAGGCAGGGAAACCATTCACAGAAGGAGAGTTTGTTAAAAAAAAATGCATATTACAGGCTGCAAATATTATCTGTCCGGAAAAGAAAGGTCAGTTTAGCAAAATCAGCTTTTCTGCCAGCACTGTGGCAGAACACATTTCTGACATGTCAAGTGACATTTATCATCAACTGTGTGAGAAAGCCAAGTGTTTTGCATACTCAGTTGCTCTTGATGAGGGCACAGATATAACAGACACTGTGCAGCTCACAATTTATGTCCGTGGTGTTGGTTGCAATTTTGAATTGGCAGAGGAGCTGCTCACAATAATTTCAATGCATGGCCAGATCACTGCTAATGAGATATTTCGGCATTTGTGTGATGCTATTGATAATGCAGGTTTGCCATGGAAGAGGTTTGTTGGAATAATAACCGATGGAGCGCCATCAATGACAGGGAGGAAAAATGTACTGGTTGTACTTGTTCAAAAAACAAACTTGAAGAGGAGGGTGTAGAGAAGGCCATTGCTCTTCACTGCATTATCCATCAGCAGGCCTTTTGCAGTAAATGCCTGCCGTGTTACAATGTGATGTCTGTTGTTGTGAAATGCATCAACCAAATCAGATTCAGGGGCTTAAAGCACAGGAGATTCCATGCTTTTTTTTTTAGAGGAAATTGAGTCAGAATATGGAGATGTGCTCTATTTCACTGAGGTACGTTGACTCAGCAGGGGAAATGTCCTGAAAAGATTTTTTGAGTTGAGAGAAGTGAAAGCCTTCATGGAGAAGGATGGGAATGCTGTTTCTGAGTTGAGTGATCACAAATGGCTCATGGACTTAGCTTTTCTTGTTGACATCACACATAAGCTGAATGTAAACAAGATGTTACAAGGCCCGGGGCAGCTTATCAGTGCTGCCTATGACAACGTAAGAGCATTCTCCACAAAACTTGTGTTATGGAAATCCCAACTCTTTCAGACAAACCTTTGCCATTTCCCAGCATGAAAGGAACTTGTGGATGCAGGCATACAATTCAGTGGTGAGAAATATGGATGTTGATGCTATTTTTAAGCTAGAGAAGGAATTTGATCACAGATTTGCAGACTTCAAAAAGCACAGAGCCACTTTCCAAATTTTTGTGGAACCCTTTTCCTTTGATGTGCAAGATGCCCCTCCTGTGCTTCAAATGGAGCTCATTGACCTGCAATGCAACTCTGATCTCAAAACCAAGTTCAGGGAGATTAGTGGAAAAGCAGAAATACATGGGCAATTTTTGAGAGAATTGCCCCCCAACTTCCCTGAACTTTCCTGAATGTTCAAGCACACCATGTGCCTTTTTGGGAGCACATATTTGTGTAAAAATTTATTCTCCACATTGCACTTTAATGATGATCATCTTCAAGCCATACTGAGGGTCTCAACTGTTTCCTCTCTAAAGCCAAATGTGGTTCAGATTTGTGAGAAGCGCTGTCAAGTCTCTGGCAGCAAGGAATAGGCAAAAGATGCCATGTTCAGAAGAACTGTTCATGATCTTCACTCCATGTTCTATTCATGTTCAGAAGAAATAATTAAAACTATTAATAATGACGTTTGAGGACTTTTTTTTGTGAAATCCCTTATGCGGCTCTGCCTCACCCTGACTTTGCCTCCCATGGTCTCCAGTTTGAGACCTCTGTTCTAGATCATCTAAGCTACCAGATGTTTCTAATAAATATTTGGCCAATATTTTTCTTTATTTATATCTATATATTACTTATATATATTACATAATTAATTATATATAATTCTTATATATAATTATATTTTTGTGGTCACTGTGATTGAATACCAGGATTGAATAAGAATAGTCTCAATCCAGTTTGTAAACCAGTAATACTCTGGATTTGAGTTTTCTACTGTAAAGAGAACATTTCCTCTGGGAATGACAGAATCCTCAGGAACAGCTTTCACTTCTATTGGAAGACGTCCATCATATTTCTCAATAATATAGTTCCATTCCTTTTCATTAGAGACATCATCTTGAAAATGTTCTTTGTATACTTCTTTGGCTTCCTGGATCTTCTACTGGTCACTACTTTATCTTATAAGTACTTATTAAAAATGTACTGCAATCCATAAAATATTCTCTCTTTGTATTTCACCTTTCTTATTTTGGAATTTTTTGTCTTCTTTTCACGGCATTCAAAGTAGGAATAAACTTTGCTTGTGTTGGGTGGATATTGTTTTTGTTTATTGTGAGTAACCTTGTATGAGTTGGTTGCCAAGAGAATGTTGAACTCAGTCTCTGCCACTGCAATCATATCAGACCTGGCACGGCACTGAAAAAAGAGCTAAATAAACTTTTCAAACTTTATTTAACAAGGGGTTGGATGTTTTATTCTTTCCTGTTTTTAGGAGCTATGACTCTTCATCAATACCTTGTTTTTCATTTGGGTAGCCCAGAAGTTCTTTATGAATACAATTTCTGTGATTCAGATTATTGATAGGCCATTTGGCTACACATAGAAATTTTTGCCAGTTTGTTCCTTTATACTGTGCAACTATTGATATTTGTCTCATAGTCTTCATACTGATAGCTTTTGTTTGATAACAGGGGAGAGGGTTACATATATTCATAGACTATAAAAAAGAAACTTGAAACGCTGTGAAATTAACTTATATTAAATGCTAGATATATAGCACATACTTATATATATAAATAGCAAATATGCTTTTTTTTCTGAAAGTAATTTTTGCTGTTTAAAAGACTTTTAATGCTGTTTGTTGATAGGCCTTTTTGTCTCTGGGCTCTAATTTTACTTTGCAACTTGTGACGGTGATGCTTGTTGGTGGACATATCTACGGCACACCAGAGATTCTTCAAGAAGCAAAAACTGCTGTTGTTTCTGTACCTGAGAAAGCTGCCAATTCTGAGGTAATGACTTTGAGTATGGAACTATTAGAAACGCTTATAGGACAAGCTCTCATGGGAAGGACTAAGAACCTACACAAGGAATTTTTCTTGCAAACTTACGGTGGTGACAAAGGTTTAATAATTGGGTACAGAAAGCCATAAACGTTAATACTACAGTAACTAAGTTAGTAACTCTAAACTAAAAATGTTTTTTTTTCTTTTGTTTTGATTTGTAGCTTAGGTAACATTCATTTATGGAACATAAAAAAATAGCATAAAGAATAATGCTTGAAAACTATAGAAATGAAGGCCAGAAGGACTATTTCTTAATAGAAAACTTGTCACAGTGAGAAAGGGGGGCTCAGTTAGGTCAGAGAGGGACCACTCTAACAATGATAGTTGGAAGTGATCACTCTACTGAGTGCTGAAAGGAGGCAAAGTGATACACATGATATTCCTTTAATAAGTATATTGCAAATCAGTGACTGCAGTAGAGACAGTCTTGATGGAGGGGAGTTGACACAGCTGAAGAGATGGGTGCTTGAACATTATATAACTTAAAATCAATCCTTAAATTTCTTCCCAAGGTATTATTTTTTGATAAAAATGAAACTGTGAACTCTGACTGCATGTTAACAATGCATAGAGAAAGATTTATTTCAATGCACAAAATGATCTCTAGAGCAAAAAAAAAGTAACCAAAAAGAGTACAATAATCATTATGACTCATTGAACTTTTAAGAACAAATATGTATCTTTAGTGTGAGCAGGATCAGGATTGCTGTTACTTTACCATATCTTTCATTCAAAACTTTTCAACAGGACAATTCCCAAACTCTAAATATTAGCTATTGATTTTTCTCTAAAACAAAATTAATCCTAGAGTAATCACTTGTTGACCAGGTTGCCTTTCTCAAAGGCCATTTCTTTCTTTTTTTTTTTAACTTTATTGAAATTATTGTGATTTACAAAGTACTTCATAGTTGGGCTTCAAACATACTATGAATCAGGGCCAATCCCACCACTAGTGTCAATTTCCTCTACCATTTTGCCAGAATTTATCCCATACCATCATCCTCTGCCCCTCAGCCTGTCAGTATAATAGGTCCATTTAGAGTTTAGACTTATAGAGTTTGAGTCTCTTATTCCATTGTTGTTGACTTTGGTTTGAATATTTAGTTCTGTCCTTTTTTTTTCCTTTAAATCCCCGCCAATGGACATGAGACCACTTTGGCCCTGGTAATTTTGAGAAAAAAAAAAAAACAGAATATATGTAAACAAGAGAAAAGTCGGCTTAAATATTTTTATTTAAAGCGCCATGATTTAAAGTTATTTATAGTTGAATTTTTGACATAAAATGTCTTAGCATCTTTCCCACTATCAGCACAACCTCCCTCCACCAAGAGGAAATCCCGTGATTTCCCTTTCCAGCCTGCCATCTTGACTGTCACCTTTTAAAACTTTGTTGTTAAATTCGGGACTCATGATTTTTGTGTTGTTGACTGTGTGGTTTGGATATTTAATTCTCTACTTTCTTAACACCACTAAAGTATATGAATCGCTTTGAGGCTTTTTTTCCTATTATTTCACATATCATGTTAAATGCAGTAAGACAGAAGAAGGAGGATAAAGATAGGATGTTATTTCTTATTTATCCTGAACACTTATCTGGAAAATTCTTGATCCCAAAGTGTAAGGAGAAAAATGAAAGAAATAAAGTGTTGGGAAGAAAGTTGACTCTTAAACAGCATTTCAACAAATATTTATATAGAGAAATAAAATATTTCCAAATATATTTTTTCTTAGATTGGATTTGAATCCACTGCTTTTCCACTCACGGACATCACTGCTGGAACAAGTCGGGTTGTGATTTCTAGGAGAGGCACGTATGGCTCCCTTATGGTTGCCTGGGCTGCTGGATATCCTCATGGGTTTGAAATCCCTGAGTTCATTGTTGTTGGCAACATGACACCTATGCAGGGTGAGTTGTAGCTGTTCTGAGATGACCTATAAACTTGGAGATTAATACCTGACCACTATTTTTCTTACTCACCCTTACTTCTCATCCTTATTCTAGGTACTTAGAAGTTTTCCAGTATAATCCTTCTATATCTAGGTGACCAGGATTGTACAGGCTGCTTGATGAGAATAGAAAAACTGTATTCAGCCAAATTTAAAAATGTATACCTTATCTGGAAGTGTGTTAATTAAAAGTACTCTTTTGTTTTGTTTTGGGCTACACCTGGTGGCACTCAGGGGTTACTTCTGACTTTGTGCTCAGAAATTGCTCCTGGCAAGCTCGGTGACCATATGGGCTACAGGCGATTGAACCTGGGTGTGTTCTGGGTTGGCCACATTCAAAGCAAACCCCCTACT
>PVKC010032029.1:0-14562 GCA_004027635.1 Crocidura indochinensis | reverse complement strand
CAATATCTTGAGAATCCTTTTTTTTATTGTAGTATTTACAGACTATTATGGTGTGCATTTATATAGATACTTACCCATCTGAAAAAACCCAAGGGAGACCGAACAATAAAAAGTTATCATTTAACAAAATCAACAGCTAGAATAGTGCAAAAATAAATGACAAATTCTAATGTTTGGTTCCCTAATTAAATGTTCGTTACATTCTACCTTTATGGATTATTTACTCTAAATACAAAACACACTAAAATTTAAGCCACCTCTCTCAAAACTCTCTCTTTGTTTTCAAAGTCTGGCCTTCTGACCCTAAACTGTGTGCAGATTCGATGCAATCCCTATCAAAATTCCAATGACATTCTTCAAGGGAATGTAACAAACCTAACTAAAATTTGTATAAAACCACTGAAGACCCTGAATAATCAATGCACTAGAATTTAGACTTCTGAAATAAATCCACATAAATATGGACATATTAATCACAAAGTAACCATAGCCAAGAGCATACAATAGGGAAATCAAAGTCTCTTCCAAAATGATGCTTGAAATATTGGATGAACACATGCAAAAGAATGAAACTAGGCACTATCTCACACCATACCAAAAAAATATTCAAAATGAACCAAAACCTTGTGCTACCATCTAATATCATCAAATACACAAGAGAAACCATAGGTATCTATCACACTGAGCTTATAGTTAACCTTAGGGTTGTAACTCCAATGCAAAGGAACCAAAGGGAAAAGAATAAATGAATACTACTTGCATCACACTGATAAAGCTTCTGCACAGAGAATAAATTGTCATTAAAACAAAGAGATATTTTACTGAATGAAACAAAGTACTTTACATCATACATCTGACTGGGTTTATATCTAAGATATATAATGAACCTGGTAGGAGATAGAATGGGGAGGAGTGGGCAAAAAATCTGAACAGATAATTGACAAAGAAAACACAAAGATTACCAACAAATTACCAAAACCAAGTGTGTCTGAACAACATACCAACAAGATCTATAACTGTAACAGCAAAGAAGTATAACCTCTAGCAAACAAATTTCTGAGAATGAAGTGACCCCTGGCAAGGACCACAATCAACTGTCTGCCTTAACTAATCATGTGAGCCACAGCAAACAAATGCACAAGCACCAAAGTTAAAGAAATATAAATCTCAATGATCATTGTAGTCACATATACAAACACTATGACCACATGTGTACAAATTCCAGCATTTATGAAAACAGTAAAAAGATAAGTAAAAATATAATACAAGATGACTACCAGGCATATGTAAAGATAATTTATCATGAGTTGTTTCACCAGGTTATTTACAATAGACAAAAACATCAAATCATCCTACTTGCCCAATTACAGAGTTTTGCATGAAGATGTGGTATAGAGAAACATTTGGATGTTACTCAACTATTTTTTAAAAAGAAAGAAAAGTGGGTCTGGAGCAATAACATAGTAGGTAGGGTATTTACCTTGCACTCAGTCAACCAGGGTTGATCCCAGCATTCCATATGATACCCCTGAGCCTGACAAAAGTCATTTGAGTGCATATCAAGAAGTAACCCCTGGGTGTCTACAGATGTGGCCCCAAAACCAAAGCAAAGAAATAAACAAAAATTATTAAATCAATCTAGAAATGTAGCTCATAAGTTTAATAGATTATTCACATGTGTGAGGTCCTGAGTTCAATCTGTAACATAAGTATAATGTTAATTACTGGTGTCTGGATATGTTACTCAGAAGTCAAACACATACTTTGCAAGCATATATATTCCCCCAAGCCAGGAGAGATTTCTGAAAGCATAGTCAGGAGTAACCCCTGAGCATCACCGGGTATGGCCCAAAAACAAATAAACAAACAAAAAAAAAAGATACTAGACAGGAATGTGAATTCTGGCTATTTAAGACAACATGAATGAAACTGAACATCATGCTAAATTAAATAAGTCAGGAGGAGAAAGACAGATACCAGATGAGCTCACTGCTGTGTAGAACAAAAGGCAATAATTCAAAGGAATAGACAAAAAAAAAATAAAAAACAAAACCTTGGGCTCTATCTAGAACTCTAGAAAGAAGAGGAGACATAGCCTAGATGATTAGAGATTCAAAAGAATAATGTCTAGTATTATATTTGTACTTGGTGATGGGCAAGATATTGAAGAGTTGTAAACCTATACTCCTGAAACGTAGTGTTATAAATGACAAAATATAATTTAATTATGATAAATTTTTAAATAAAAAGACATGTTATCAAAAATACAAAAAACTTTTAAAACCCATGATTATTTATGTAGCCTGAGATCTGACTGACAAAATAGAGAATCATTATTCAGTTTTCAGTTCCTATCTTCAAGGACATTAAGAAAATTAGTGATTGGGGCCGGGCGGTGGCGCTGGAGTTAAGGTGCCTGCACTAACCTAGGACAGACCGAGGTTCGATCCCCCGGTTCCCCATATGGTCCCCCGTGCCTGCCAGGAGCGACTTCTGAGCGAATAGCCAGGAGTAACCCCTGAGCGTCACCGGGTGTGGCCCAAAAACAAACAAAAAAGAAAATTAGTGATGAAAAACTTTGCTCACATCATGTAATTTTCTTAATGACTTAAAAGCCTACATGCCATATAATAAATAGCAAGTGAACAATGGACTATGAGTTTGCAATAATGAACTATAAACAAAACTATAGTACTTACCACCACTGGGTGCTTTGTTGTCCTGTCTAGACTCATCAGTTTCAGAAAGATATTGTTCACTAATGAGTTGGGCTTCATCTACATACACTATCTCCATGATAGCAAGGAAAATAATGTAGGACTCAAATCTTGATTTATCAAATAAAAAAGCAAATTTCTCATTAGTCTTTGGACTAATCGACTTTCAATGTAGAGCTCCAATATCACAATAATAAACCCTGCCTCAGGTGTGTGGTACAATAGAGAGTTGATTAGTCATTATTCAAACCCCTCATTATATTCAAGATCAATGGTCCATAACAGAGTCTCCTTTGGAAAGATTTTTACTTCCCTTTTTGTTTTTGTTTTGGGGTCATACCCATGGCACTCAGGGGTTGCTGCTGGCTCTGCGCTTGGAATTCACCCTTGGCAGGCTTGGGGGACCATATGTGATGCCAGGATTTGAGGCACCATCTGTCTGTGTGCAAGGCAAACAGCCTACTGCTGTGCTATTGCTCTGGCCCAAAGAATTTTACTTTTATGAGCAAAGATTATCACCCTTCCTTGTATACATAAAACAATCAAACCAAATAAGTCAAGAGATTTCAGTAGCTATTTGACACCCAATAGAATGAGACTATTTGATAATGAAATTAACAAGTGGAAATCAAATTCAAAATATGAACAAAAACAAAACCCCTATGTATGTGATTAGAAATATATAACAAGCATGTTATGATTTTGATGTCAAACTCTGGGGCTATATTTCGGAGAAAATATAAATTTTAAATAAATATACATTTTAAAATATATATCCCATATAACTTAGGAAAAAATATTATGGAAAAAACAACAAAAATTTTAAGTGCTATATGATGTATTTTTTCTGTTTGTTAAAAATGCAAGACTTGGAGGAGACTCCTTTGTCTGTGAAGGCAGGTGGGAGGGGTCTGGCCCTGATGTGAGATTGGTGACTGGGAGAGACTGAGGGGACTTGTAAGCATTGCGTATATCTCTTTGCTTCTGTCTCCTGAAACTCTCCTGAGAGGCCCAGGAAGGGCCCAGCAAAACTGTCTCCTGGACCTACTCAGGCCAAAAGGCTAAGAAAGACTGAATGAGTGAAAACTGGCTACTAGAGACACCAGGCAGAGTGGTGACTCCTTTGTCTGAGAAGGCAGGTGACGGGGTCTGAACCTGTTGTGACATTGGTAACTGGGAGAGACTGAGGGGACCTGTCAGTTTTACATGTTTCTCTTTACTTCTGTCTCCTAAAGCTCTCCTGAGAGAGGCCCACGAAGTGCCCAACAAAAACTGTCTCCTAAATGCTGCAGAAGAGCATGGGTGCTCTGCTTTGCAGCTGCACCATCTTTTTTTAACTAATAAAACACACCATAACATGCAGAAAAAAAATCACACTACAAGTGTGATAATGAGGAAACCTCGCAGGAAAACACCATGCACAGAGAATGAAGATGATAGCTCTGATGAAACCAAAAAAAAAAATGCAAACCATCTGATTAATCTCTCAGATAAAAAGTTTAGAATAAAAATATGGAGGATCCTCATGGAAATCAAAGAAAACATAGCTTTAGTTGAACAGAACATAAAGACAGAAATCGGAAAACTCCAAACTGAAATAACAGATCTGAAAAACACCGTAGCTGAACTAAAAACCTTAGTGGAAAGCCTCTCCAACAGGGTAAAAGAAGTCGAGGACAGACTCAGTAAACTGGAATATATAATGCAAAACAACTCCATACAGCAGAAGATATTGGAAAAGAACCTTAAGGTAAATGATAAGACAATGGAAAAAGTACTCAAGAAATGTGAACAGATGAAAATAGAAGTCTTTTATAAACTCAACAGAAACAGCATAAGAATCATTGGAGTCACATAGGCCCAGGAAAAAGATCCCCAGGAAGAATCAACAGTCAAAGACATCATCACAGAGGAACACCCAGAGGTAAATACTGCATGCAATCAAATCCTGCATGCCCAAAGAGTACCAGCTAAAAGAGACATGAAAAAAACACCCCAAGACACATTCTAGTCACAATGATAAACCCCATAGATAGGGATAGAATACTGAAAGCAATAAGAACAATAAGGAAAATTACATTTAAAGAAGTATCCTTAAGATATACAGCAGACATGTCACAAGAAACTCTCACGGCCAGAAGACAGTGATAAGATATTGTGACAAGACTGAATAAAATGCATGTTTGACTTAGAATGCTGCACTCAGCCTGATTTATGTTCAGGTTTTAAAGAAGGATACATAGCTTCAAGGATAAGCAACAGCTCAGAAACTTACCCATACCTCACTCCTTATATAAAAGTCAACTCAAAATGGATTAAAGACCTTGAAATCAGACCAGAATCTATAAAGATTATTGAGGAAAATAGGCAGAAAACTCGAAGACCTATACATCAAAAAAGTCTTCAAGAATGGAGTACCAAAGGCAAGGATTTTAACATCAAACATAAACAAATAGGACTACATCAAACTAAAAGCTTCTGCATGGCGAAAGAAACCCTACTTAATAGAAGACAGTTAACTAAATGGGAAAAATTCTTTGCACTCAACACTTCAGATAAAGGACTGATATTCAGAATATAAAACACACTCAGAAATTGAGTCTCCCTAAAACCAAATAAGGCCATAGAAAAATGGAGAGATGAAATGAATAGACACTGCTCTGAGAAAGACCAAAAGATGACCAACAAACACATAAAAACATGCTCACCTTCACTCATAATTAGGGAAATCCAAATCAAGACAACAATGAGGTACCACTTACACCAGTGAGGATAGCACACATAAAAAATAACGGGAACAATCTCTGTTGGCGGGGATGCACCATGAAAGGAACTCTCATCTACTGCTGGTAGGAATGCCCCCTAGTCCAATCCCTAAGGAAAACAGTCTGGAGAGTACTCAAGGAACTCAGAATTGAGCTGCCATTTGACCCAGCAATTGCTCTCCTTAGGTATCTACCCCCAAGTTGGAAAGACGTTCATCCCAAAGTATGTGTGCACCCCACTATTCATCGCAGCACTCAGTATAATAGCCAAGTCTTGGGACCAACCTCGATGTCCAACAACAGATGAGTGGATCATTAAGATATGGTATCTATACACAATGGAATACTACATGGCAGTTAGAAATGATACAATCATAGACTTTGCAGCAATGTGGATGGACCTAGAAAATATTATGTTAAATGAAGTAAGCCAGAAGATGAAAGATAAACACAGAATGATAGCACTATTAAGTATGGTACCTAGAATATACACCATATATACAACCAATACTCCATGATCAAATAACAGGGTTAAACAGGGTAGAAACTCCAAACACTGTAATAATCACCATATACTGAGGAGTAGTACCCAAAACTAATGGAAGAGAAACAACACAAAGCCTGACTATACATTATATCATAAAGAAACCAGCAACAGCAGAAACAGCAGCATAGAGAAAACAGGTATGTAATCAGCCTTTTACTACAAAGGCCAATAATAATTTCTTAGGGATTTTATTCAGGATTACAGGTAAAGATTTCGATAAGAATTTACTGACTCAAAAAAAAATCATTTACTGACTCCAATGGAAGCATTTAAAACCAAAACGTTTTAATGCCTTAACTTTACTATATTTAAACTAACCTCTCAGTTTTTCTGTCCATAGGGGTTCTTGGATACAAAGGGTGGACAATCTAAGGTGGCACCTCGGTGCTCAGTCACACGGGATACCATACTCAGCTTGCATTATGAAAATGTTAACATACCCTTTATCTCTAGATTTTAGGACCTGAAACACGGGACTAGCCAGACCACCAAAGCAGCTACTGTGACCTATAGATTTATACTACAGGGCCTATTCATCCAACAAGTTCAAGCAAACTAAAATTCCCTTGCTTTTTTCTCCGCTCTTCTCACTACTTCGTCTTTTTTAATTTTTTTAATATCTTTATTTAAACATCTTTCTTTATTGATAAAAATTTTTATATTTTATTTAAACACCTTGATTACATACATGATTGTGTTTGGATTCAGTCATGTAAAGAACACCACCCATCATCAGTGCAATGTTCCCATCACCATTGTCCCAAATCTCCCTCCTCCCCACCCACCCTACGTCTGTACTCTAGACAGGCTTTCCATTTCCCTCATACATTCTCATTAGTAGGACAGTTCAAAATGTAGTTATTTCTCTAACTAAGCTCACCACTCTTTATGATGAGTTTCCTGAGGTGAGCTGGAACTTCCAGCTCTTTTCTCTTTTGTGTCTGAAAATTATTATTATTACAAGAATCTCTTTCATTTTTCTTAAAACTCATAGATGAGTAATACTATTCTGCATTTTTCTCTCTCTCTGACTTATTTCACTCAGCATGATAGATTCCACGTACATTCAAGTGTAGGAAAATTTCATGACTTCATCTCTCCTGACAGCTGCATAATATTCCATTGTGTCTATGTACACAATGGAACTATGTACACAGTTTCTTTAGCCATTTGCCTGTTGAAGGGCATCTTGGTTGTTTCCAGAGTCTTGCTATGGTAAATAGTGCTGCAGTGAATACAGGTATAAGGAAGGGGTTTTTGTATTGTATTTTTGTGCTCCTAGGGTTTATTCTTAGGAGTGGTATAGCTGGATCGTATGGGAGCTCGATTTCCAGTTTCTGGAGGAATCTCCATATCTCTTTCCATAAAGGTTGGACTACATGGCATTCCCACCAGCAGTGGATAAGAGTTCCTTTCTCTCCACATCCCCGCCAACACTGTTTGTTCTCATTCTTTGTGATGTGTGCCATTCTCTGTGGTGTGAGGTGGTACCTCATAGTTGTTTTGATTTGCATCTCCCTGATGATTAGTGATGTGGAGCATGTTTTCATGTGTCTTTTGGCCATATGTATTTCTTCTTTGTCAAAGTTTCTGTCCATTTCTTCTCCCCATTTTCGTTCTTTTTTTCTTTTTCACTCTTCTTTTCTCCCTCTTCTACCTTTTCCTCCTCATTATCATCAATGCAATCCATGTCAAATAAAAACCACATGGTTACCTCCTCTATAGGAAAGGAAAGCTGATACATAAGGTGCTGTGGACAATACTGCAAAGGGTAAACACCTATACAGATAGACCTCACTAACACAAGGGTTCGTACTCGAGATGCAAAACCTATATGTATCCAAAAGTTGATCTATTAGTTTCTTTACCTTACATGTACTTACTATATAAGTACTATATATAAGTATATAAGGTACTATAGTACCTTACTATACTTACCTATCTTTCTATACTCAGCTTATCTCTTGCTCTCCCCACCTCTTTCATTAACATATACCAAAGCTAACTTCTATATGTTTATATATGGACAGGAGCGCACAGAGATAGGAATCCTCCTTTAAAGCCAAACCTAAATTATAAACAATCTATACCTATAGCCTATATATCCCCTCCCATATACTATCCCTTCTCCTCCCTTCAGAAATCCGACTATCCCTTCACCCCTCAATTCCATCCCTGATTTCCCACCATATTATAACTCTTCACCCTCAGTTCTTAATCCATTAGGCATCAAGACCGACCTCCTACCCCAACAAAGCAGTACCCAGCACCCAAGTGAAAAGACACCCACTCAAACCCCACCTCTCGTTCCCGGCAAGAAAATACAACCAACATCACTACTGACTCATGCTGTGTGGCCCTCCTAATCACCTCTCCCTAATGTGGACTGTGGCTTGATACTGGACTTAGTTCCAAAAGGATCCCCACTGAAAGAACTCTACCACCTCTCCCTAATGTGGACTGTGGCTTGATACTGGACTTAGTTCCAAAAGGATCCCCACTGAAAGAACTCTACCCAAGACCTCCCTGCTGCAAATCTTTTGTCAATCTCAAGAGGGCCAGGGTGTGTGATGAAAAGGCACACTGGAGTCCATACCCCACAAGAAAATCTCAAAAGACAAAGGAGAAGCCTATACTTTCATCATAAGACCTATATAACACTACCTCTTAACCTGTTTTTCCCCAAATGTAATCTCCTGCATCACTTTGTTTCTTTAATTACTTTTTATTTAATTGTTAAATAATCTTTTTTCTTTATATATATGTGAGCATATATATTTTTAGTTTTTGTAGTGTTTCTGTTTTCTTCTTTTCCACCCCCAAATCCACCAGCAATATAATGTAGCACCTCTTCTTCCTGCAAAGGCATATTAAAAAAGGGGAAGTCTTACATATAAAAACAAGCTCTTATTTACTAGGGATAAGAACTCATACTTTTTACAACATAGGGGCATCTCCCACCTTGAACATATGTCATGTGGAACCAACTTAGACCCAGGGAATTAGATACCGATCGTCCAGCCTTGACTCTTGGATCCCAGAAACAGAAACGACACAGTTCTCCACAGCAGCTCCAGGAACCAAATACCCTTCGGGGCATCCTTAATGCTGCTGACACCAACATGTGCTAGTTCTAAAATGATATCCTGACAACAAGAAAATGGAAACAACCTAACCTAAGAGCAGGTTGTCCTACCTCACCAGCCAATGATAAGACAAAATCAGAAGACTTGCCACCCTTTGATCTGTGCAAAAGCCAAGATTGCTATATACAGATGACTGGTTATTACAACCATGGCTGGACAGTACGCATCCTGGGACCAACAACAACAAAAAAAGCTCTAGCCTAGGTTTTGGTCTATGATTTGTACAACAAACAAGATCTCTAATTCCAGGGGTCTGACTTAGACAATCACAACTAAACAGGTTTTCTGGAAACATAACGAAAGACTCTATCCCAGGCTCCATTCTAGGAGCAGCCTTATGACCAAGACCACCAACTACAGAAGATGGATTAAAACAACACTGAAGGAATGAACAGATCTGCGAGAACCACAAAGAAAGACTTCATCATAAGCTCCATTCCTTGACCTGTACAAACACCAAGATCTCTAGATACAGAGGTCTAATTTTATCACCTATGACAAAGCAAAAGTCTTCCATACAAAACACCAAGATGAGAGTAAATGAACATGCAAGGAGTCTATAGTTAATCCCATGACAGTATACTTCAAGGGTGGAGAAACCCTGTATTTTCTAGGCCAAGGGAATTCCTTCTCTAATGCCCCCAATAATTACTGTGCCTATGCAGGGGTTGGGGGAAACACAAAATAATCCTTTTATTTACTTATCTATTTATTTATTTATTTTTTGACTTCTTTGTTTTGGTGTAAATATTGAAGTTAATGTCTCTAATTTTATTTTATTTTATCTTTCTCTTTCTTTTTGCGCTCCAGAATGTTTTTATTTCAGGATCAAGACTATTGTGTGGCATTTGTCTTTATTGCTGTAGTGCTCACTGGATATTTTATTTGATATTTCTTTTTGTATTGTTGTGGTATTTCAATACCTTTTTTCTGTCCTCTTTCAAACTAAGATTGAAAGCCTCTAGAAGGACTCTGCCCATTTTCAGCTTATTTGATCTTTTACCCCATTTTATTGCTTGTCTTTCCTTCAAACAACACTACATAACTTGAACTATCTAGTTCTGCCTCTCAAATAGAGGGGGGGAACAAGGCAGGGTACCAGGACCAAGTAGTAAGCTAGACAGAGGGGACCACTTATTTTAGCATCCCGAGGGGTGAGGGTGGGGAATATCAGAGGCAGGATGGGAAAGAGTTGGAGGGAAAACAAATTTGTTGATAGGAATTCCCCTGATTCAATGTTAAAATGTACCTAAAATACTACACTGAAAGATATGTAGCCAATATGGTCAAAATAAAAAATTTTGCTTTCTTTTAGTACCGCTTTTGCTGTGTCCCATAGGTTCTGATTGTTTGTGTCTTCATTGTCATTTGTTTCCATAAATGTTTTGATTTCCACTTTGATTTTATCTCTGACCCACTGGTTGTCCAGCAGTGTGTTATTTAATTTCCAATTTTTCTTCTGTACTCTTTGTAGTCCACATCTAATTTTAGTGCCTTGTGATCTGAGAAGGTAGTCTGTACAATTTCTATCTTCTATATTTTGTGAAGATATGTTTTATGGGTCAGTATGTGAACTATCCTGGAAAATGATCCATGTGCATTGAAGAATGTGTATCCAGTTTTCTGGGGATGGAGTGCCCATGTATATCTACTATTCTATTTTCTTAAATTTCTCTTTTCAGAGCTAGTATATTATTGTTGGGTTTCCTCCTGGTTGACCAATCAAGGGATAACAGGGCAGAGTTGAGGTCTCCCACTATTATTGTGTTGCAATTAAAGTCTTCTTTTAGGTTTGTCAACAATTGCATTGAATATTTTGCTGGTCCCTCATTTGGGTGCATATATGCTTAAGAGTGTGATTTCTTCCTGCTGTACATATTCATTAATTAGTAAGAAATGACCAGCTTTGTCCCTTACAATTTTTCTAAGTCTAAAGTTTGTATCATTTGATATTAATATGGCCACTCCAGCTTTTTTAAGGGAGTTGTTTGCTTGGATGATTTTCCTGAAGCCTTTTATTTTGAGTCTATGTTTGTTTTAACTTTTAGATGTATTTCTTGTATAAAACAGAATGTTGGCCTCAGCTTTTTGATCCATTTGCAGTGTCTCTTAATGGGTGCATTTAGTCCATTGACATTGAGAGAAAGAATTGTCACAGGTTTTAGTGCCATCTTTGTATCCAAGTTTGATGTGTCTATTGATCTGTCTTATGCTTATTTTAATGTAATTTCCATTTTTGATCTTGCTGCTTTCAGTATTCTATCCCTATCGGTGGGGTTGTCATTGTGACTAGAATGTGTCTTGGGGTGCTTTTCTTTGGGTCTCTTGTAGCTGGTACTCTTCGGGCATACGGGATTTGGTTGCATGCCATCTTTAGTTCTGGGGGTTTCTCTGCAATGATGCCCTTGACTATTGATTCTTTCTGGGAATTTTCTTCTTGTGTCTCTGAGACTCCAATGATTCTTATGTTGTTTCTGTTGAATCTGTCAAGGACTTCTATTTTCATCTGTTCATATTCTTTGAGTATTTTTTTCATTGTCTGATATTTTGCTTTAAGGTTCTTTTCCAGTCTCATTTGCTGTATGGCGTTGTTCTGCATCTCATCTCCAGCTCTCTGATTCTTTCCTCGGCTGCTGTTACTCTATTTGAGAGGTTTTCCATTGAGTTTTTAATTTCATCTACTGAGCTTTTCAGTCCTGTTATTTCAGTTTGGAGTTTTCTGATTAGTATCTTAGTGTTCTCTACAGCTTTATCTATTCTTTCTTTTAGTTCTATGAACATCCTTCATATTAGTACACTAAACTCCTTGTCTGAGAGGTCAAATATGTTGTTGGTCCTATCTGGGACATCAGAGCTGTCATCTTCATTCTTTATGCATGCTATTGTCTGGCATTGTTTGCCCCATTGAAATGCTTGAAGTGTGACTTTTAGTACATGATGTGTTGGGGTTCACGGGCTGGGAGCTGTGCACAACATCTAGGAGATGTGAACCTGGTTGGTGAATGTGGTTGGTGAACCTTGATGGAATTAAGTTGATTAAGCTCGCTGGGGTCTCTCTCAGCAGTCTCCCACAGGGATCAGGAAGTCCAAAATGGAGGGATGCAGAGGCTTTATAAAAGCACCAGGCAGGAGATGAGTCCCTGTGGGCTACTTGGTTGGTGTACCTGGTTCGTGAACCTTGATGAAATTAAGTTGATTAAGTTCAGTGGGGTCTCTCAGCAGTCTCCCGCAGAGATCAGGAAGCCCTCTTAATTTCTTTCGTTAATGACTAATTAAATTTCATTGCTAAGAATTTCAAGTGCTGATTTTAGGTTCTAATTTATAGGGTTTCTGTTTAGAGGACTTGGAAATTTGCCAGGATTTCTCTCTATGTTCCCAGCTGCTGGTGTCTTCCTTAGTTTACCCACTGTTCTTTAAAGCAGAAGGGTTGGAGTGCCGGAGTTCCAGGGTGTTTAAAAACGTTGTTTGTTTAATTCTGTAAGAATTGATTGGAGTTATAGTATTCTTTTTGTCCCGAGTGGGCTTGGGGCTTTTGTGATAATGGCTCCAAGATCTGAAGGTGGAAGGTGAGGGAGAGGCTGCTTTGCATGCACCAATTTGGACTCCTGTCAAGCTGGGGTCCACTAGGATAGGGTTAGGGTGGTGGAGCTTTTCTCAGCAACCTTTCTTGTCTGAGCTGCTTGCAGCTTTTGTGATGGCAGCTGAGAGATCAGGAGGCAGAAGATTTTTGGGTAGGGCTGTTTTGAGCATGCTGAATTTATGGGGTAACCCAGGAGTCCCTGCCTGCAACCACTATCGAGCTAGGGTCCACTGGGATAGGATTGGATAGTGGGGTTTGGGGCTGTTCTCATTTGCTTTTCTGTCTTAGGTAGTGATGGCTGCTGAGAGATCTGGAGGCCACTTTTATATGATTTTTAACTTAATCTTCACTACCCTTACATTGGATAAGTCTCTGTGAATGACTATTATGAGATATAAATAAACTTTTAATAAGAACAATATAGATCTATCCAAATGTAACTACAAAGTCCATGAAAGAAATAAAAAATGACATGAGTAGTGTACTTGTGACATGAAAAAACCCTTTTCTGTCTGCCAAATAGAAAAACATTAAATTAATTGGGAAAATTGTTCCTTTATTGTGACTAATAAGCACTCTTGTGCTTATTTCCATGAATATAATTTGATTTTTGAAACTTGAGTTAATCAGCATATATTTCAAGGATGATTGGTCTTTCCTAACATAAATAAAATTATTTTATGTCAAGATAGGTAGAACTATCTAATAGCCTTTTTTGAAAAATACTGCATTTATATCAACTAAAATTATTCTTTCACCTTTAACTCATCAATCATGAACTGTGCCATCATCTCCAAATTATATTAAAAGATTATTTTCACAGGAGAACTCAACATCATAAATTTTAATCTTTAAATAATCTTTTTATACTCTACTCTATTTTAAAAACTTTGATCCATAACAAAATTATTTAAGATGAATGACAGCATTTATTTCAGTTCCTCCTTGTGCAGTCTGATCTCTATTAAATAGGGAAATAACAAGTTTCTTTTACTTGGATCAGTTTCTCTTGTCTTATTATCAAGAGATATATTTATACCAAGGAAAGTTATTTTAAATTATTATTAATATTAAATTTTTTCTTCTATCCGCACCATTAACAGAGACTAGGCTGGAAAAACAATAAAAATAGAGATAGATACTACTGGCCATGAATATCCTCAAAGAGAAAAGAAAAATTGCAGTTTTAAAAGAAAACCAGCAAAAAAAAATTGCGGAATATAAGCATATAGAAAGAAAATGAAATGTCAATTAATTTAGTCAACACTTTTCCAATATGAGATAAGAATAGAGAATATTGGCCCTCTTCCACATGCTAAATCCCAAACTTAAAAGGCATCACCTGAATAATTAGGTCCTCCAAATCTGTTATTAATCCCTGAGAACTCAAGTTAAATAATAATTAGAACAAAATAAAAAGTAAATAAAAAATTCTATACTGAAGGAAAGAATGTTTTTGTACAAATATCAGGACACATTAATTAACTCTCTAATGACAAGATTCAGACTTTAATAGTGAACTTGTAGTGTATTTATTTCATAAATAGCATTGAGCATAAGCAAAATTTCTCACCCAGAATTTATTTTGCTACATATTGAAATTCTGCCTAGTCTAGCTATATATAATCCAACCTTCTCCAATGACATTACTTTAATCTCCCCAGAGTGTGTCAACTATTTTTCCTAGACATTTGATATTTCTTGTTACCTCTCTGTCCTTAGTTCTTTAGTATTGTGTAATTGCTACTTATGTTTATGCTTTAACTTTCTACTAAATTGTGAACAACCTTAAGAATGATTCTCAGGG
>PVKC010032028.1:0-14378 GCA_004027635.1 Crocidura indochinensis | reverse complement strand
AAAAAAAAAAAAAAAAAAAAAAAAGAAAATGAGAAAATTCCATTAATAAAGATAACTTGTCAAAGTATAAATGCCAGATATAATGACTTCATTACAATAGAGATATAATGTTGCTTGTTTTTATTTTGGGGGGGTCATACATGGTGGCACTAAGAGATAACTCCTGGGGATCTGCACTCAGAAATCACTCCTGGCTGACTCTGGGGACCACATGGGATGCTAATGGTTGAACCTAGGCAGGTTGCATGTAAGGCAAACACCCTACCAACTATAGCTCTGATCTCTTAATATGCTTGCTTTTTTTAAGTTAATATCTTTATTTAAACACCTTGATTACAAATATGATTGTAGTTGGGTTTCAGTCATTTAATGAATACCCCCCTTCACCAGTTATATTTGTGTGTTTTTTTTGTTAATATTTCATTAAGGTAGATTTTCTAAGTGTTTGAGTGCAGTTAAGTAAACTCTAGGTATCAAACTAGTCTATTCAGGAAATTCAGGATATAGTTTGTTGAGTTTCCTTCATACAAAAAGAGAGCATGGAAATAATAATAAAAAAAAACTCTGAGCTAATTGTGATTATGGTATTTATTGGGTCTACAAAATTAACTTAATGCAACATACATTTTTGCGGACTTCAGTTTTTGGATGTGTGTGTTACCGGGACCAATCAAATATCCTTATACACGTGAAGTGCTGCTACTAAGCCACATACTTCTCATAGTTGATTTCAATTTTTATCATCTGCCAAGGGAAATAATATATGCTTAGTTTACTTTAAGGAATAACAAATGTAAACTAATTATAAATATCAATTTACAATTCTATTATAACTCATAAAAGGTCATTAAGCATATTTTAATAATTATTTTCATATTATGAATCACTGTTGAAATTTAGGAACAAAAATTATACCTGCTCTTTTATAATAAAATGGCTTTGTCAATGCAATGTGCACTAATGCTTGTACCAGGAGCGATCAAATGTTTTTTTGCTTTGTTTTGTTTCTGATGTGTCTATTTGACAGACCTGGAGCAATTACTGTCTGTTGCCAAGGTTTCCACTACAAATCCAAGGAAAAGGTCCCCTCTTTCTTTTTGTCTGCCTGATTGTGGCAACGTGATTAAATGGAAGAATATGGTATCAGAGGAAAGAAAGATAAAAGAACTAATCTAGGGTGGATAGATGGGAAGGTTCTTGAGTACTGGTGGAGGGAAGCAGGCACTTTGGTGGTGGGGTTTGTTGTTGGAAACATATAAATGAAACTATCACTGAAAGTGTTGTGAATCATGGTACTCAAAAATGAGAAAAAATTGTTATTCACTCTTTATTCTTGTTTAAGAATTATATACCATTAAGTTTTTAAAAAGCAAGTTTAATAGCAGCATGTAAACTCCTTAAACTATTACCACTCAAGGAGCCCTCATAAAATTCATTAAATGTGAACTGTAACAACACTAATGATTTCTAAATTTTTATTAATTCCAATAATTATTCATGATAGATGTACTCTAAAAGATCCACAGCCATTTTGGACACTGTATTTTTATTATATCTTCAAAACATAAAAATTGAAAGTGTAAGACTTTTTTCTTTTGCCATTCTGCCAGCTAATCATGTGAACTCAAATACAGTATGAAAGCATATCTGGTTTTAATTTCTGAACTCAACACCAGATGTTGTTTTCAAGGTTTGATTTTTTTGGGGTAAAAATTTAAACTTTCATGAATCCATTTTAGATCATGGAGGGAAAAGTCATGGTACACTAAAATTTGATTTTTTGTTTTATTATTAAGCCTTGCTTATGAGAAATGGCCCTAGAGAATGATCCATAATGACTAAGAAACTCTTTAAATATAAGTTATTTTATAACATGCTTATATATTGTCAAGTCTTTTTTGACCTGGAAAATGGGAGAAGTTTTGCCCTAAATAGGAACACTATGTTCTTAGTAAGAACCTCACACACTACAGGAATAGAAAGAGAATTTGGGGGAAAGTTTATACCATAGAATCTTGCAAGTTTTAATGTCTGACACTAAAAGCTGATGTTGGGAACAAAATGAGTCATCTGTTACACTAAATATGGAGACATTCCAGTTATTCATAAAATTAAAACACTACCTTTTAAAATTCACTGCCAAGTTTCTTACCAAGTCTTCATTAGAGTCTTTATAATTTAAAGGAAATGCTATTTTTGACACAAGTAGGCTATACGTACAAAGTAAATTACCAAGTGTTGAAATAATTATATTCCTATAGTAATGGGATAAATCAATTACCAATCTTTTAAATTTTTTAACTATTTGGAATAAGTTTATGATTCTGAATATTTTAAATTTATGTTAATTTGATATTTAGTGGATTCAATGTATTTGAATATAGATAAATATATGAGAATTAAATATAGGCAATGTTTATCAAAGTACACTATCCAACTACTTGGGGTTGGTACTATGACTATGCAAGAGGTATTAGTAGCCTTGGGTGTAATTGGTGCGTACTTTCTGTTTGTTGTAGATTGTAGATTTTGGAGGTAGTAGTGCAATTTTATTTTAAAAGGGGCACGAGGCAAAATATTTGGTAACTTCTACTAAGGATTAAAACAATATCTGCAACATTAGTTCAATAAGTATGTCATTAGTATACAAAAAGCAGTCTATAATGGAGACATAAGATAGGATGATAGGATATAATGATATAGAATTAATTCCCAGAATTCTTTTTTTTTTTTTTTTTTTTTTTTTGGTTTTTGGGTCACACCCGGCAGTGCTCAGGGGTTACTCCTGGCTCCATGCTCAGAAATTGCTCCTGGCAGGCACGGGGGACCATATGGGGCACCGGGATTCGAACCGATGACCTTTTGCATGAAAGGCAAACGCCTTACCTCCATGCTATCTCCCGGGCCCCAATTCCCAGAATTCTTAAAAAGAAATAAACACAGGAATAATGTAATAGTATATCTTAAGAATTTATTAAAATTATTAAAAAACTAAGAGAATTGAGCTCCAACTGTATTGAATAATCTTACATTCACTCTCTATCACTTGACAGTGTTATTGATCAACCATTATGGGTATGGGTTTAGTGGTTAAAGGTGAATAAGATAGACATAAGACTTTTTTTCTTGAAGTTACTATTTCCAGTTGTTCATCTTTACCTAGATTTTCCACTTGCCCCCTACCCCCAAAATTCATGCAAAGTTGAGCTACTATGTAAGTCAGCTTTTCCTTTGGCATTTTCACTCTGTTAATGGGACATACATTCTTTCGATTATTGAGGTCTCAAACATCAAATCATTAACTTATGTTTTACCTCTCATAATAATTCTGTTAATTTCACTTTCCAAATATTTTGCCTTTTGTTCTTCTTTTTAAAGTAATCTTTCCCACACTTAGTAACTTTTACTTAACCTTATACCTAAACTGATTTCCCTTTTATTTCCTTCCTCTTTGATTTACATGGATAAAACTACTAGAATATTCTTTCCAAAGAATAAAGGTAATCACCTTGTTCAGTAACCCTTAGCAAAATCTTGTATTCCTTAGCAAAATCTCTCCAGTGTCCTTTTTGGCTATGATTTTAGCCAGTAATTCACGGAGCAAAGAATCTGAATTATATTTATATACAAATTGCAATGGTGCTGAGCTACCCCCTGCAGATAATATTTAAATTTCTGGCTTTTATTATCTAAGTTTGTTTTAAATTAAAAACTATCTTTTTTCAGTATGTGACTGACGTTTTCTTGAAGATCATTGCATTTCATTATATACCAAAAATGACACAGATCTTCTGTCTCTTTAAAATATTGAGTTTTGGGGGCTATACTTTCCAAAAGAATGTGACTGATAAGGCAGAACCTGCTTATGTGTATAGAAAAATAATAAAGCATATTGAAAAGTTACTCTCCTCTTGAGGATATAGAAGGAAAAGACTGGTAATAGTTATACATTAACAACTTTGATTCTGTATTATTTTACACCTGCTTTTGCCCAGGGCAAAGATGTTCCCCAACTTCCTCTTTCTTTTTACCAAGTCCTTTGACTTGTAAAAGTACAGTTGGATAGGTACTTTGTCTCTCACTGACCCTCCCCCTCCTGCTTGGAGACGAGAGAGGTTTCAGTTTGGCTTGACAAGTGGAGAGAGACCATTTGATGAGAAACCAACTGACTCCATGATTCTTTCCTGGCTGACTTGGTTGATTAATTCTTCACAGCTACCCTGCTTCAGATCCATTTGCCCAGGGTTGAAAATACAGCAAACGGAGATATATTTCACAGTTCTAAAGTCACACATATTTGATAATGTGGTCAAGCTAGTCATCTTGCTATGTCTTTCTGGTTTTCCATGACATTGAGACTAATGACATCTTTAAGGAGGAAACACCACTGACTAAGCAAATGAAAGCAAAGATAAACAAATGGGACTACATTAAACTGAGAAGCTTTTGTATTACAAAGGAAACAGTAACTAGATACAAAGGCTACCCATAGAATGGGAGAAACTATTTACCCAATACTCATCTGATAAGGAGTTAGTTGCTAAGATATACAAGGTACTGAAAGAACTTAAAAAGAAAAAGAAAAAAAAAAATCTAATCCCATCAAAAAAAATGGGGAGAAGAAATGAACAGACATTTTCTCAAAGCAGAAAAACCAATAGCAAAAAGGCACATGAAAAACTGCTCCACATCACTAAACATCAGGGTGCTGCAAATCAAAACAACAATGAAGTATCCTCTCACACCATAGACTCTGGCAAGCATCACAAAGAAGAAAAACCAGTGCTGGTGTAGATGCAGGGATAAAGGACTCCATTCACTACTGATGGGAATACCGACTTGTACACTCGTTTTCTCCCCCCCCCCCCACACCACCTCCCCTGTCTTTTTGGAAAACAATATGGAAATTCCTCAAAAAAAAATGGAAATTGAGCTTCCATATGATCCAGCAATACCACTCCTATGAATATAGCCTATGAACTCAAAAACACAATACAAAAATGTCCTATGCACTCCTATGTTCATCTCAGTATTATTTACAATAGCCAGAATCTGGAAATAACCTAGGTGCCTGACAACAGGTGAATGTCTAAAGAAACTGGTACATCTGCACAATAGAATACTCTGCAGCCATTAGTAACAATGTAATCATAATATTTGCTTATATGTGGATGAACATGAAGATTATATGCTGAGTGAAATGATTCAGAGGGAGAGAGCTAGACATAGAATAACTCACTCATCTTTGGGATATAAGAAAAATAAAAGATAATGTGGTAAATAAAGTAATTATTTTAAAAAAGGGGGTTGGGGGACTAGAGAAATAGCACAGTGATAGGGCGTTTGCCTTGCATGTGATCAACACAGGATGGGCCCTGGTTCGATTCCCAGCATCCCACATTGTCCCCCAACCTGCCAGGGCCAATTTCTGAGTGCAGAGCCAGAAATAACCTCTGAGTGCCACCGGGTGTAACCCCCCCTAATTTATGAGGTAAACATATGAAAATAATTAAATAAATTTATAACTTATACTTGAAACTGCAATTTCTGACAAATCATAAACATCTTGAAAAATGAACATGTTTTCAAAATCTATGCATAATAGGATATCTGGAATTCAAACCTCTTCCTATAGCCAACTCAAATATGATCTAATGAATAATTTGTAGTTTTATTGGAAGCATGTCTATATGATTAAAACATTTAGTAAAAAAGGTTAATATAAAACTTTCAACTTTAGCAAATACCAAAGGAGTTAGATTTCTGTATGTAAAATAATTGTGCTTGAGAATCTCATTGTTTCATATTCAGAAAAGTCTAGAAAAATCATACATAACCAGTATTTCATTTGTTGCTTTTCATTTTTTCTCAATGTTTTACTAAAACTTGCCCCAACTCCTGAAATTTAACTTTATTTTTCCACCTCATCTCAATCTTAAAGCCTGCTCTCAGCTTCTCTTCTTGTTTCCTGATCTACAAGAGAAACAATTTAACATAGCAATCAAACAGGCAAATTAAAATTCTATAATTTATTAAAAACACAAAGGAGATGAGGCTTAAAAATAGAACTTCAGATTTTTGTCAACTTTTATTCCCTTTGATAGTCCTATATTTTATACTTGCTACTCCTTTGTATAGCTCTCTATAAAACAAGGAAATTATTGCACTTTGTTTTACAGATGATTTTAACGACTAATTTTTTTGTACTTTTAACTCAATGTGATTTTCTAAAGAATTTCAGTGTTTTTACTGAAAAATAAATTTTGTCCAGCATAACTTTTTTAATCATTTCTTACCAAGGCAGATTAGAATAGAGGACTTAAATACATTGAAATAGTAGACCAAAAATGACTTGTGTTTATTATGATTGAGTAAATTATTTCTAATCCAGTATCATGAAATAAAAGCTTGTCTTTTGCTTTGAAATAAAAGATACTACTGAGGGAGATGAATACAAATCTAGTTAAGTAGGCACTTAGAGCCTACTTTTGCGAATCTGGTTCATAGTCTCAAGTTTTTCTATTGCAATGAATAGCAAGTCTGTTAAGAAACAATTAAAACCATGATGATAAAAATTTAAATTTTTTTCAAAAGAGTCCAAGAGATTAAGGTACATGATTTGTCTTCTCTTTGTTACCAAATTGTTAATGTTTATTACTACTTCCTTAATAAAACTATAGTTAAATATTTCTATGGGCATGGTTCTCTCTTAAAAGACCAGGTTAATAGTGTTGTTCTGAGGGACAAGAGAGAGATTGCTGAAGTTAAGGTGCTTACTTTGTATGTAACTAAGCATAACATATAGTCCCAAGGGTGACTTTTGAGCACAGAGTTTGGTGTAAGACTTGAGTACTGCCAAGTATAGTCGCCAAACAAAACAAATGTAAAATTAAATAAAGGTTTTGTTTATAATATGTCAGAAAATCTGAGTCTCCCATCTTTACTGTCAACCCTTTTGGGGAAAAATATATTAAAATGACACCTATTTAATTTAAATCTTCCTGTCAAATTTTTTGAATTATAAAAATGACCTTGAATCTAATTTTAAGTATGAAGTAAGTCTGTTAAAAGAATTCACTATAGCTCAACAATTTAAAAAGAAAGGTATTTAATTTTATCTTTATAAAAAGAACATACACAGCCTATTAGTGTCATAGCAAGCAGACAAAATATTAAATGATGATTATTCTTTACTTTGGAAAAAAGACTATTATAGTGGCAAGTACATTAACACAAAATATCTGATGTTAACAATAAGATGCTTTTTTACTGCTTTTGGAAGTGATTATTTATAGAGTGTTTTTGACCCAAATACCACCTGCTGACAAAGGCCACTCCTCTCTAAACAGCCAGACCATTCACGACAGCAGTTTTTTAGTGGAGATTTCATGAGTTCCTGTGGGAATCATAAGGTTGGTGGCATTTACCAAGAAATATTTCTTAATTTGCACATTTGTTTTGACTTGAACATTTTTCAGCTTGTGATTCATCCCGGAGAGCATTGACCAGCCTCTGATTCATTCTTACAATTTTCCTCTCACATTTGCTTTGAGGACATAAGAAATAAGTTTCACAGACCCAGACTCAAAGTATATGAGAAGAGCTAATGAATTGGTAGTGGAATCAAAGCAAGAAAATCAAAAAAGGTTCCTCATGCTCTCTTAATTTTCTCACGGAATATAGCTCACTTTTTCTTGTTTTAGCTTTGATTACTGCTTGCGTTATCAGTGACATCTAAAATTTTACTCCTATAAAGTGAAATGAATATATTATTTATTAAGATTTGTGTGGGCTGGAGAGATAGCACGGAGGTAGGACGTTTGCCTTGCATGCAGAAGGACAGAGGTTTGAATCCCTGCATCCCATATGGTCCCCTGAGTCTGCCAGGAGCTATTTCTGAGCGCAGAGCCAGGAGTAACCCCTGAACTCTGCCGGGTGTGACCCAAAAACCAAAAAAAAAAAAAATTTTTTTTTTTTTGTGCTACATTGCTCCTCTTAGTGATATGGTCACTGATATTAGATGCTGCTCTCATGAATGATGAGTGGTGGTGCTTAAACTTATGTGGCCATCATGCTCTGAAGAGCATGTTTTCTATATGAACACAACAGGAGAGCTGTTGTAAATGTGTGTCACAGAATATGTGGACAATAACCATAGATCTAACGTGTGGCCTCATGCTTGCAAAGCAGAAACTTTTTCCCCTGAACTATCCCCTGGGGACCCAGATTTTGATGATTTATGAGGCTATTTGTTCCTTCACTTAAGGAGAATAAACTGACAGATCCACTTCACAAATTTTTCATTTTTACGTGGATATTTTGAAACGGGCAACCTTGATTTAGAGCTATTTAACTTAGACTACCTGGAGAACTTTTGATCGGTGTTATTTTATGAGAAAATAAAGTATGAATAGATTGTATTAAAACAGGATTGGAATGAAAATTTAAATAATATATACATATATATGTGCACATGGGTATATATGTTCCAATGCAGACAGATTTTATTTTAGAAGCACTTTCTATCTTTATCTTTAAGAAATAGTATTCACCTCAGTAAATTTAATGTTTCCTTATTTGTAAGTCAGTTATTAATTTGCCTGCAAAAATAGGAGAATCTTGCAGGAGAATCACATTCATATAAAGATTTGCCTTTGTTTCTCAACAATGAAATCCATTTAAAAATAATGTTAACTTTCTAAAAAACATTTCTTCACATATTTGTTGTTTGATACATTACAATGAAAACAGAAACTTTCCTTCCAGTTTAAAGGGAGGAAAAAATTTCAAATATGACACTCTACAAGTGATTCTTTAAAGGACTAGCCTTTAAACTAGTAGAAATGATTATTAAAGATTGTGCCAATTGTTATGGTTAGAGGAAAAGCACAGGCATTGATTGGCCCATACATGTCTTTTGTAAGAGGCAGAGATGAAGGAGCAGGGCCTGAGTTGAAACAGACGAGTGTTGCAACTTCACTTGGCACTGGGCATGTTACTGAGTTATTCTGTCTGAAATCAGTTCTATCTTAAATAACTGCTTTGAGGATTAAAGATAATATATGTGAAATGTCTAGCAAAAAGTGCCTGGTACATAATATAAATGATTGTTTTTATAGGTTCAAAGAATGCATCTTTCAAGTCACCTTTCGGAGCAAATGATTAATACTGTGTTGGAAGAAAAGAACAAGAACTCTATAAAGAGTTCAGCTGTAGTTCCCTGTCTTTATTTATTCATGATTATACTGTAGCTAGTGATTTTCTGGAATTTAGATTTCCTTTCTTAATAGTGTTCCTGTTTATCAGGGGAAAATATTGAGGCATTTATTTCAAGTGCCCACTCCCTTACCATTAGGTCACCAGAAAAATGACAATACTTAACATTTGCTAATCTTTTGGAGGCTATGAAAATAAAGATGCTAAACATTAATTAGGAAAAATTACAAAATGGATTAGAAAGGGAGTATATTTATAGCAACAAGGACACTTTATATTTTGGCAAGCTCTGAAACATGGAAACAATATTCTTTCATGGTTTCATTGAATTGGAATCTCCTGATAGCCCCTCAATTAAGGTTTATAAGTGTATACTTCAAAGTAAGCCTGTAGTTTATTTTATAGCATCTAGATAGCCACTCACTAATGTTTATTGCATTGTTATGGATAGTAAAGCATGGAAAGAAGGGCCCATTTTCTTTTCCTCAGTACCAATGTCCTGATCCAGGCTGCCTTTTAGCTTATGGACCAAATAAAATTCTTTTGTTTTGAGTCTTTCCTAGCACTCTTCCAGATCTTTTGCGTCTGGGACTAGCTTCCTCCCATCTGCCACCATACATGGTGTATCCTCTGGACTGTACCAGATGAAAACTCTTTAGGCCGGAAGCCTCCCTAGATTAATACCAGACTCTTAATCTCATACCACCTCCTACCCAATAGTTCTAAATTTATTTTATAAATATGTGTACTATTTGGACTGAACTAAACGAAGATATACTCTCCACAAGTTAGGCTTAGACTCAATTATAGAAGCAGAGTATTCAATTTCAAAGGAGCTTTTAAGGTTTAGTTTATCATTTTATTTTTCAGATTACAATAAATCAAAATTGGAAATGAAGGGAGAGTATATCATGCGGGGCTCTTGCCGCACATGTGGCCAGCCAAGGTTTGATCCATGGCATTCCATCTGATCCTTCAAGCCCTGCCAGTAAAACATTCTGAGTGGAGAACCTGGAGGAATATGCTGGGTATGCTCCAAAGAACAAAAAACAAATAAAAATAAAATGAATAGACACTAAAATCAAGAAAAGAAAAATTATTTGTCATAGAAAAGTGAAAAAGCAGTTGACTGAAGTTCAAAAAAAAAATAAATAAAACCCAGGGAGCAGTGGCACAAACAGTAAGGTGTCTGCCTTGCCCACGCTAGCCTAGGATGGATTGCGGTTCAAAACCCAGGCATCTCACATGGTCCCACAAACCAAGAGTGATTTCTGAGCGCATAGCCAGGAGTAACCCCTGAGCGTCACCAGGTGTGACCTGCAAATCAAAAACCAAAAACCAAAAACAAAACCAAAAAATAAAACCTGGGTTAGTTTCAACCTCTGTTAATTATTAGCTGTTCATGCTTAAGTGGATTATTGAACTTTTCTGTCTTATTTCATTTAACCTAGAAGACATTTATTTAATAATTAATGGGCATTATTATATTTGTAGGACTTAATATAAAATGCATGGCCAATTTAAAATGTTTAGTAAATTTTATTTTCTGAGGTTATATCTGATAAATTGCAGACCAGAACTGAATCCCACATATATTTTGTGTTCAATTCTATTGATTAGTTTCCTGACCTGTTTATTTCCAAAGAAGTGCCAAATCCTGGAGGTGTTCAATAATGTTTCAGACATGGTTTCTTTCCCATACAGATTAGAATTCTTTTGTAAAAGCAGGTAGAAGGAATTTTGTTACTGTTTCTTGCCTTGGGGAAAGATTCAATAAGTAAAATAACAATAAAAATGAACACTCCTTTAGTTAGAAAAGATTTTCCCTCCCATATTTGAATGGGGACTCATACAAACCCAGTCACACAGAATAGACACCCAAGAAAACAGTAACGAATTAGTTTGGTGAGTGGATGTGGTTGAGATCTTTCATCTGGTTATTTTTCTTAAGTGGTTGGGGAAATGATATGGGCTTGAAATAAAATTGAAAATCCTAGTAAAATGTTTTGAATATTAAGTCACAGGTATCAAAGCTTGAAGAATCTGTTGAAAAATGAACCAATGCAAAAGAAACAGACAGATTCCTATTTTCCTGAAAGTCAATTTCTGGCTGGAAAAAACACTTAACTAGTAAGAAAGGAAAATGCAGCATTTCTAATTAATTATCACCTCGGTGTTTATTTTTCACAGAATCAGTGGTCCAGAATGATTAAAGCATATGTGGCTCAGAATCTCAGGCAGAAAGAAACCAGCCAGGACGAAAAACTAATGTAAAAGTGCCCAGAATGGCTGTTCATCCTGATCAGGCTTAATAGAATTTTCTGATGTGTGGTCCTTACACAGTATGACAATTTAACCCTCCTTGCTTTTGTGGCAATTGCTTGACTATGGCAGCTTCAAACAGAAAGTGGGAAGGTGAAAAAAATCAGTACAGAAGTGATAAATGTTGTCCACATCCTGATGTCAAAGGAGCTTCATCAAAACCTATTGTTATTCCTTGGAGATTTAACTTAGTTTTACTTTATTTTCTCTTTTGAAGTTACAATGAGTTATAAAAGTATAATTGTGCTTTTAAACTACACTGTCACCACACCACAACTTCAACACAGTGCTAATATCCCTTTATCTTTGTCCAGGAGTAGGTAAGTTTACATCAGAACAAATATGTAAGGTACAGCCATTAGGTTCTTATTAGGGCAATTGCGAGATTGCTGAAACTGGTTTCGATACTCAGTCCCCCAAATTTTGTGATATGCAGTAAAGAAGCCACTTGAACCCGCAGATGATGTTCTATATATCCTGAGAACCATTGAGGTGGACTGGGTATCCCTGGAATTTCAGAATGCAAAACATCATATAGACTCTTTGAATCCTTCTTTGCACTGAACCACTGACCCTGTTTTCTGAGAATTACAGGTAGAGTCCCCAGGTGTCCTGAACACTGCATGCACACACACACAGACAGACACATAACATACACACAGATATTTGTGATGAAACATATACTTTATTATTTCAGTTGGTCTGGTAGATAAAGCTGGTAGTGGGCAATACAGAAAATAACATTCAGTATAAGTTACAAATGGAACTTAAAAATCTGCTCTTCTAACTTCATTGCAGTCATCTTCAAAGCTTCTAGTCTTGTGGTTGAATTAACAAACAATTTTTTTATTTGACAAAGAAATGATGAATCTCTTAAAACAGAAGGGAAATGCTGTGTTGTCATGGATTGTTATGTCTAAAAGCTTCCATGTTGCTATCAAATTGCCAAATGGTTAAAGTTGCTCTTGAAGTTTAGGAAAGTAAGAGCCAGTTTAAAAATATTATTGTCATATTTAATTATATTGAACATTAATAATCCATAGCATAATATGTGTCCATATGCAAAAGATTGTTTTGAAATAGCTTCATCTTAATGACAAATTTTCTTGTGAATTAATCATACCCATGAACAAATCATTTCCTAATATCTAACACTCTTACGTTTAATTCAAGAAATAAAATATTTGTATGAAAAAAGGGGGTCATTTAAAATAAAAAAAATAGCAGGTTTATCTAGTTAAGGGGTAATGCTGTTATTTTATTCAAAGAATTATTGATCTTAGAACTGTCAGAATTTGAATTATGTGAGTCTACATATGCATATGAGGGTTTGTATATCAACAGATGCAATTAACTTACAATTTTTGTGTATCTTTTATCTTTTTTATTAAAATTTTATTAAAAAGTTGTTTACATGAGTTATAGAGTTCAAAAGTTGTTGAATCATTTTAGTCATACAATGTTCCAACACTTATCCTTTCAGTGTTCATTTCCCATCGACCAATTTTCCTTGTTATTTTGTCACTCCCTACTCCGCCTCTATGGCAGAACTTTCCTTCTCTCTCCTTTCCCCCATCAACCTTTTTTTTCTTTTAGATACAGTGGTTTGCAATACTGTTACTGAACAGATATCATGCATATCACTTTTCTTCCTTTTAGTTTCAGTTCTTTGAACTTATGTTTTTGATAAATACAGTACAGTGTATTTGTTCTTCAATAATTCCTAATAATAGTTTTGTCTTGTAAGTTTAATATATTATATAAATATAGTCATATGAATACATGTAACAACGTATTTTTTATGGTTTATATTATAGGAATGACTTCCAATAACCAGTAAGTATTTGTAGTTAAGTTTCAGAGAGTGAAAAAAATAATATCTGTGCAGATGCCAATCGCATGCTGTTTGAAGTGCCAAATGTAACGCAGGGTAAACTTGAAAATTTAAGAGCAAGAAACAAATTGAATGAGGAACTACTGATGATTTTGACAGAGAAAAATAACTTGATTAAATGCCAGGAAATATAGAGAGAAAAAAATTTTAATTGACAAAAGAAATACAAATGTATGAATTTATAGGAATAAATAAGCAACAAACTCAATTAAAGTGCTTATCAGTGTAATTAAATCCTGTAGATATTCAAAGGCTCTTGGTGGCAAATACAATAGTTTTCATTTAAAACATGGTAGCACTGAAGTGACTCATCCTACTTCCCCATTCTGGCTGGAATTGGCATCAAAATATTTTGGATACAAGAATAGATAGAATGGAAGTTAAAAGCCTTTTTTGTTTTGTTTTTGGGTCACACCTGGCAATGCTCAGCAGTTACTTCTGCCTCTGCACTCAGAATCACTGCTGGTGGTCAGGGGACCATATAAATATTGGGAATCAAACTTACCCATGATACTGTTGCTCCAGTCTACTAAAAGTATTTTTAGACAAACAATTTTAAAAATATATAAAAAAAGATATGACAATTAATATAAATTAAATGGGAAGTATGTTCATAAAGTTAATTTATGAAATATTATGAAAAGGCAAAAAAGACAGGAAAATCCAATTGTAATATTATTTATAGTGAGCAAAAAAGAAAGAATGGAAAAGAGATTTACTTGGGCAGGATTAAAATATTTTTTTTTTTAATTCATGGTGGTAAAATATTTTATTTGTTTTATATTTTAATTTTTATTATAACATGTATAACAAATATAACATATATTATGTATGTATAACATATAATATGCACATAACATAGAACATTATAACATATTATAAACATAGTCTACAATAGTGTTAATTTTTGTGCTTCTGGCGTGCCAATTTATTTTTATTTGCATCT
>PVKC010032026.1:0-14334 GCA_004027635.1 Crocidura indochinensis | reverse complement strand
GGGTCGGGAAGGTGGCACTAGAGGTAAGGTGTCTGCCTTGCAAGCACTAGCGTAGGATGGACCGCGATTCGATCCCCCGGTGTCCCATGTGGTCCCCTCAAGCCAAGAGTGATTTCTGAGCTCATAGCCAGGAGTAACCCCTGAGCATCAAGTGGGTGTGGCCCAAAAACCAAAAATGAGAAATGTAGGTAGGTGGACCAGAGCAACATGAAGCTGTTTAGAAGGGATGTCATGTGCACCAGTGTTCCAGGGAAAGCCCTGAACATCCAGTCCAGCTTGAGGGGGTCATCATGGTGATTATCCACCAAAAGGTCAAGTCAGTCACCATCGTTGGGAGTCTTCTTGAGTCCCTGGATACCTACCTGTTCAGGTGTCAGATGTAAAATAAATCCCCACACCATATTTCCAACCCCAGGTGAGCCGGTCTGAAGCACGGTTTCACACAAGTTAATAAACCAAGCACGTCAGGAGAGAATCATGGAGTCAGTTGGCTTCTCACCTAATGGTCTCTGTGTCCACCAAACCAACCTCTGTATTTTACCAGTACAAATTCAACTGGGTGGTGGAGGATCAAGTGAGATCTAGGGGGTCTTTTACTGGTCTAAGGGCTTGGTGTAAAGAAAGAGAAAGTTGGGCAATGTCTTTGCCCTGCGCAAAAGCAAAGTGTAAACTAACACTGGTTTTTCACTCTTGGTCATTTCTGATGGTGCTCAGGGTACTATATCTGGAGCAAGGGATCAAACTGGGCCAACAAGTGTCCTACCTACTGTCCTATTGCTCCAACCACTAAAAGTGCTCTTTAAAGTATGACTCTGGGGACTGGAGAGAGCTCAGCAGGCTGTGCACAGAGGCCCCAGTGATCTCTGGTAACAGCCAGTAGTCCCCCAAAACTTCTGAGTGTAGTCCAGGGCCCAAAAATAAGGAAATAAACACTCATGTGGAAATCACTTGGATCAGCTCAGGCTCCCAGCTGGTCCAACAGCTTCCCTCAAGCAAACTTCCTCCCCAGTCCCCTATACCCCCCACTTTCTGTACTGCCCCACCTGGCCTGGCAGGGTCCCTGTACCCACCTACCCTCCCTCTATCCCCAGACCCTGCTCAGTGCCTCCTGGTTGACTAGAATTGCAGGTTTAGGAGTTACAAGCAAGCAGCCTGTCCTTTGAGCACTAAAGAAATTTGTCCCAGAGAACAGCTCCTGATGTAGACAGTGGTCCCACTGCTCAGCTGCTGGGGTGGGGGGACTTCTATATACCTGGAGGGGGCGCCTCTCACTCTTGATCTCTCTTCCTACCTCTTGTCTCCCCCTCTTTCTCACTCCCTACCTCTCCTCACCTCTCTCCTCTCTCAGTCACCTGAACCCCACTCTCTTTTTCTTCAGGGGACAGTGAAGCAGCTGTTGCTCTTCTCCCAGACTGAGGGAAACCCGTGCTACCTGGACATCTGTGGCAATTTCCTGGTCGTGGGGACAGACTCAGCCCACTTTAAAAGTTTTGATCTTTCCAGAAGGTACGACTGACTTTGTTTCAAATTGAAGTATTATTAAAAACTTAAGAGACTAGGGGCCAGTGAGGTGGCGATAGGGGTAAGGTAGTGCCTTGCAAGCGCTAGCCAAGGAAGGACCGCGGTTCGATCGCCCGGCGTCCCATATTGTCCCCCCAAGCCAGGAGCAATTTCTGAGTGCATAGCCAGGAGTAACCCCTGAGCATCAAATGGGTGTGGCCCCAAAAACCAAAAACAAAACAAAACAAAACTTAAGAGACTTGGAGCCAGGAGATAGTACAGCAGGTAGAAGGGCACTTGCTTTATGCACACCTTTGACCTTTTTTCTCTCCCCAACACCTCATGTAGTCACCAAGTGTAGAGCCAGAATTAAACCCTGAGCATTATCCGGTAAAGACTAACCACCAGAAAAAAAAAAAAAAAAAAAAAAAAAACACCTTAGGGGACCATATGACTCTAAGGCAGATGGATACCAGGGAAAGCTATTTTTTTTGTTTTGTTTTTTGTTTTGTTTTATTGTTTTTTGGGCCACACCCAATGACACTCGGGTTACTCCTGGCTATGCACTCAGAAATTGCTCCTGGCTTGAGGGACCATATGGGACACCAAGGATCGAACCGAGATCAGTCCTGGGTCAGCCGTGTGCTATTGCTTCTCTACTGCTCCAGCCCAGGGAAAGCTTTTTTTTTTTGTTTGTTTTTGTTTTTTGGGCCACACCCGGCGGTGCTCAGGGGTTACTCCTGGCTATCTGCTCAGAAATAGCTCCTGGCAGGCTCGGGGGACCTTATGGGACACTGGGATTCGAACCAACCACCTTAGGTCCTGGATCCGCTGCTTGCAAGGCAAACACTGCTGTGCCATCTCTCCGGCCCCAGAAAGCTTTTTTAATCTCTCAGCACAAGGTCTTCGCTCAGTCGGAGAAATGCCCATGCCATCAGGCCACAGTTCAGAGGGTCAATTACCATGGATTGTGTCCTGTATTCACACCAGTAATGGGGGTCCCAGACTCACACACCAGTAATAGAATACAGATGCTATAGTGGTCGGTTCCTGGCCTATCACTTCTACATTGTCTTGTGTTCATTCCACTGGGAACAGAGGTCTCCAGCACCTAGACTCTAAGGACAGAGCTGGTGCCAGAGGCAGGAATTGCCCAGAATGAGCCATGGGACAATACTAAACCCAAGGAAGAGGTAATCCGGGATTTCAGATAAGTGTGTTTCTGGGAGATTAAGACAGTCCCCCCACCCAAAAAAAAAAGACAGTCCCCCACTCCCAGCACTGTGTTCCAGGAATACATATGTGGCACAGGCCTTCTAATAGCTGCTATGGGAAAATGGGGCAGTGCAGGTTGCTTGCTGAGTCTCAGCTCATTTGTTTATCTCCATGTGGGAACCCTTGCAGAGAAACACAGACCCACATCTGGTCACCTTTGTCCCTGCAGGGAGGCAAAGGCTCACAGTGACTGCAAGAACCTGGCTGAGCTGGTCCCAGGTGCAGGCGGCTTGACGTCACTCCGATGCAGTACCAACGGTAGCAAGATCAGCATCCTTCTCCACAAGGTGGGTGCCCTGGATGCTGCCGCTAGCCCCAAGGTCACTCAGACCTCAACGCAAGGCTCCCAGAATAATTGCTGTGGCACCAGGAGTGCCCTCCAGCTCCCTGAGGGAAGATCACCCCCAGTCTGTAGCTTTCGTGCCTAAGCCCTGTAATCAGCAACTTCTGCCTGGTGCAGGCCCACATTTTCAATCCACATTGCTGGAGCTCTTGGGCTACTAACAGCAGCTCTGATGGTGTGGAATCATATGTCCAGGAGCAGGGACATCCATGGGCCAGGGTGGGGCGCTGCCACTCTCCTAACGCCACTGATCATTTCCTCTCAGTCAACCTCATCTTGGTGGGTGACTGAGCATTTGCTTACCGGTGCAGTGACTTTATTAGAGCTGACATCCCCTGATCATGGGGGATGCACCATGCTGCAGCAAGTGTGGTATGTCCCAGTACCTGAGACCCCAGCTCCCACCTGTACTCCTACATTCTCTCCCCACAGACTGACAATAGCCCTGACTCCAGAATCTGTTTCTATGATGTTGATATGGACACGGTGATGATCTTGGACTTCAGGACAGGACAGCTGGAGCAGAGGGAGGCACTGGCTTTCCAGGGCCAAGAGGCGAAGAAGTAAGACTGCAGGTTGGGATGTCTAAACAGCAGCAGCTCAGCAACCTATTGGCTGAGGTGAAGGGTGTCCGGCACCCTGCCCTAAAGGACTGACTCCAAGTCTCAGGAGTGGCTGAGTCAGTGACTAAGCCTAGCTGCAGCCATGTTAGGGGTTTCCATGCTAACACATTGACCCACAATAACCACGGTTCCTTTGGTATTTTGGTGCCGGAAATTTGGTACCTGGATCAGTGTGTCTAGGTTCCCAGCAGACGGGGCCTTAACACTGTCACCGCCATGGTACCACCCTGATGAGCAGTGGGTGTAACTGAACAGTGCTCAGGAGAGCTGCTCACTCTGGTTACCCCACTCATCCCTCTGAGCCACACACAGCCTTTTCTCTGTCATCCTTGTATCTCTTCTCTGGAAGCTTCTTTGATGCCTCAGTGAGCACCTTTGATTCATTTCCCACTGTTGCAGTTCAGCCGCCCTCTCTTCAAACTCTCCTAGGTGGGTTTCCTGTCTCTATCCCCAGATCTGTTCATACTGGCTCCCACCTACCTTCCAGTGCTTCTCTGGAACCGAGCAGTACTACCAAACAGGGACCCCCTTCTGGTCCCCCAAGTAAATGGTTGACCTGCTGAGGCTGGTAACATTAACTGGGCAGAGTGCTGGGACAGAGCATACCCCCACAGAGCATCCACCACCGGAGGGCAGCCCTGAGCAAGTTTCAGCAGCGTCTTCATGCTCAGGCTGCCCTCTATCCAGGACACAGGTCTTTGGAGATGACCAACTGCTGAACCTTCTACCCCTGAACCACTTCTGGGATCAGAGCGAGCCGAGACTTTTCGTGTGCGAGGCACTGCGGGAGACACCTGAAGCCCTGTTGCAGACTGAGGACACCCCAGGCTTCAAGGTACCTGGAGATAGGATAGGCTGAGGAGAGGGAAATGGGGGGTTAAGGGCAGAGGTACTATAGCCGGGCATACCCTGTGCTCACCGTCTCCCCTAATCGGCTAGTTTCCCTGCCTGGCCAAAGAAACTGCGTTATCACTCGCCAGCTCCCCTGGCCTCAAGCACTGCCTCTCCCTGATGCCACTGACACATCTCCACCCTGGTGTCCTACAGGGTGTCATATGTTCCCCAGGAGTGTTTCCCCTTTTCCTAAGAACCACCAGTGAACCCCCAAACTGCAGAACCCTCAGTCAGCAACTACCCTGCATAGGTGACAGCTGTAGGCATGTGGGCAATGACAGATTCTGTGAGCTGAAGGGCCCCTGTGGCTCCTGGGCTGCAGGGAAGGACCCCATGACATTCCTTTTTCCTGCATGATGGTCACTGCACCAAGTCTGCTCCATTCTGGTAAGGAGTCTTGGCCTGTAGGATCTGGGTACGAGTATAGCCTCCTTCCTACAGGCTGACGTGCTGGTCCTGTCCTTCTTCGTTTCTGAAGAGCATGGCCTCCTGCTTCAGGACAGCTTCTCTCGGCCCCCCACCTTCCAGGCTCTGCTCGGGGTTCAAGTGCCCTATTATTACTTCACGAAGCAGGTGCGAGGGTTGGCCCCTCCCATTCACCTTTGGGGTGGACGCGGGCTCCCCCACAGTGCACGTCCAACACACAAGCCAGCGACATGTGGTCTCTGGCAGAGGGACAGTTATGAGGTGCGGACAGTTGTCCTGGGGCCAAGGCTCAGGCTTCCTGCGCTTCCCCTACAGCACCACGCCCTCTGCTTTCCTGTCACATCTGAGCCCAGCTGCTTTCTGCTCCCACCACAGAACTTCCGGGAAGAGCAAAATTCTTGCGTGTGGGCACATGCAATGGGCCCAGTGGTCTGCCCAGGCTAGGGTGCCTTCACCATCCCCTCATGGCTTCCTTTCCCCCTTACCTTCTCATGCCCTCTACCTGCTATTTCTAAGGATATTTGCATGAGGCAGTCCAAGAACAGACACTCCACTTTTTCTCTGTACTTCAGGCTCCCCCCCATTCTTTAAGCACTCACATTCAGTTTTTGACCCCATGTGGCAGTAGGCCACCTCTGCCTTCACCTCCCACCCAGTACTATACTGATGCTCACAGCCATGGCTAGTATGATACTTCCCATATGCCAATGTGGTACCCTGACAACATGCAGACATTGATCCCACAGGGAGATGGGCCTCTGGCCCTGGCACTGTCTAAAATGTTCAAACATCAGGCTGGATTCCCCGCATCCCTGTGCCTTCTTCTTGGTCCTACATGTCTCAGCACAGGGTCTGCCCAGGCTGGCACTACAGGCCTGCTCACGCCTGCACTTGGGCCTGTGCACAAGTCTGCATGGGCTCACATGTGAGCCCGTCAGGTGAGGGACCTAACCACTTGCCTGCCATTATCGCTCAGCCCGGCGAAGCTGACTATCGAGAGGACCAAGGGATCTCGGGGCCACACCACGTGCCCCAGATGGTGGGCAAGAGGCCCCTGCGAGATTTTGTGGGGCTGGAGGACTGTGACAAGGCCACTCAGGACGCCATGCTCAACTTTAGTTTCTTCGTCACAGTGGGAGACATGGACGAAGCCTTCAGGTCCATCAAGCTCATCAAAAGGTGAGGGGCCGGCAGGGCCGTGTGGTGGTTCAGTGCTCATCATAGTATTGTGCTCAGGATGCCCCACACTGCCTGCCATGTGATGCATGTACCTTCTCCAGCTCTAGTTTTGTTCTTTTTCTTTTGAAGCAGTGTTTCTTGGGAAAGACTGTTGGGGGCCTCAAGAAAAAGTCACATATCTGGGGATCCACCGCAAAATACCAATCAGACAGGTGTGGAGAATGGACATGGGGGAGGGCCACAATTGGGATATTGGTTGAGAAACAGTTTAAAGAGTTCTGGACTTTTCCTAGTGAAATTCCATGGGGCCTGAGAGATAGCACTGTGGTAGGGCATTTGCCTTATCCGAAGCCAACCAGGACTGATGGTGTTTCGAATCCCAGCATCCCATAAGGTCCCCTGTGCCTACCAGTAGTGACTTCTGAGTAACCCCTGAGTGCTGCCAGGTGTGACCCAAAAGCCAAAAAAACAAAACAAAACAAAAAGAAACACTTGAAATTCCTGTTCTGGAAATTATCAATACTGAACACTTGGGACAACAAAGCACAGGGCCTTACTGTTCCTCTCATAAAAAGTATCAGGGTTCAATGGAGCCAGAGAGATAGCATGGAGGTAGGGTGTTTGCCTTGCATGTGGAACAGTGGTGGTTCGAATCCCAGCATCCTATGTGATCCCCTGAGCCTGCCAGGAGCGATTTCTGGGCGTAGAGCCAGGAGTAACCCCTGAGAGCTGCCGGGTGTGACCCAAAACCAAAAAAAAAAAGTCAGGGTTCAAAATCCTGGGACATGGATGTGTCCCCATCAAAAGCCTGATTCCCATCCTTGGGACCCCAGAAATTAGTAGGATAAAAGAAACTAAATTCTTCTTTTAGAACTAAAATTTCTCAACGAAATTTGGCCTGGAACTGTAGTATATAGCAGGAAAGTCATTTGCCTTGCATGTGGATGACTTTGGTTTGATCCCTAGGATTCCAAATGATCCCCTGATCACCACCAGGTGTAATCCCTGAGTGCAGAGCCAGAAGTAACTGCTGAATACCACTGGGTATAGTTCCCCCTCCAAAAAAAATTATGTCCAGGTGCTGGAGTGATAGCACAGTAGTAGAGCGTTTGCCTTGCATGCTGCTGACCCAGGATAGACTGGGTTTGGTCCCCGGCGTCCCATATGGTCCCCCTACCAGGAACAATTTCTGAGCGTAGAGCCAGGAGTAACCCCTGAGCATGGCCGACTGTGGCCCAAAAAAACGAACAAAAAAATTACGTCCAGATTTTTTTTTGTCTAAAGACTACCCCTGGCTCTGTGTTTGGAAGACCATGTGATACCAGGCATGGAACTGGGATCAGCTGCATAAGGACAGCACCTTTGCCCACCCCACCCCCATTTTCTTTCACAATCAGTACGAAGGAAAAGAACTGTAGGAGACAATGAGGGGTTCGTCCTATGTGCTTGGGGTACCAATGGGCTGGTCTACACCAAGTTACCCTGTAATATGGAGGTCATAGTTGCTCAGGTGTTTTCAAGCCCCAGACTGTTTTTTGTTTCTTTGATCTTATTACTCACACTTACCTGGAGCTCGTGGGGCTCCTCAATGGTGGACAGTAGACAACCTGGTTCTCACCCTGGCTTCATGGTCACTTACAGTTCAGGAAGAGCAGTGGGGAGCTGTATCCCCAGGCTGCACGTCTCTGGCAGCTATGAGGCCCAGCAAACAGGAGGGAGTTCCAGTTTCCCAACCCAGCAGTACAGCCCCCCATCACCTTCCTGTGCTCTGAGCTCGGCCACAGCCATGGCAGCCCCCAACAACAGAGAAAACAAGGTCTTCAGTGGCAACGAGGGGTGAGCACAGGGCCTAGGCAGCAGCAGGGTTGCGTTTATTTTAATTTAGAAAAATAAGAGTGACGGACCTTCTTCAGCCCAGTAAAGCTGTAATCATCTGATGATCAGCTCTGAGTCCCAGGACACACCCATGTGTCTGTCCCCAAAGGGAGGTGGCAGAGTGATCCTGGCCTTCGCCTTCCAAGTCTAGGAGGAGCCGTGGGCTATGGTGTAGAAGCCGCGTGGGGATGTTGGGTGGAAGCCACACTCCAAGCGTATGCTGCAAATCTAGACAACAGGTCAGCACACCCACCTGATATCGTACAACGTGCAAATGGGAGGGGTTGACCCTTTGGTTTCTAGATTGTTCCGGCCCACCAGAGACCACGGCAGGGCCCTCAGCATGGTGACTCTACATAGTCATTGTCAAGCCCCCGGCGGAAGCGTGCAGTCAGTGAGCGGCTGATGACAATCACACGGGGAGCCATGCAGTCCTCCCTTCGATGTAGAATGTTCCAGATGAGCATGGCCGCTGCGAGGGTGGCAAGCAGGCAGGCCCCAATGTTCAGGTAGCAGGACCAGGACAGATTGGTGTAGGGCCCGATTCTGTAGAAGGTCACCAACCCGATGACTAGGACAAAGCCTGTGAGTGAAGACAGTGCTTAGGAGCAGGACTAGGCCCAACCCCATCCTCCATGCTCCTGCCCAGACCAGATCCCCCACAGGGCCATGAACCAAGTCTCTCCATGCAGCGTATCACAAAGATTTTCTTTGGGGTCCAGGAGGGCCTCACCTCCATGTCTCCCTCCACCTACCCTGCTTGTGCCCCTAGATTCTTGGCACTTCCCTGGAGACTAGACAAACCAGGATGTGTGTCACACCTGATGGCAGTGGGAGAACACTTTAACTACCAGTCCCACTTGTTAGACGGAGAGAGGCTACACTTTAAAACCTGTTCTGTGTGCCCCACCCCAAAATGCTTGGCCCCTCTGGATAGAAGGTGCTGTGAGGCAACTGGGGCCAGAGTGTAGGAGGGTGTACTAAGGGATAGGATGTGACCTAGCACCTCCTGAACCAATTTCTGCCCAGTTGGCTAGGAGGCAAAAACAGGCTGCAGGCAATCAGGCCACCATCAGACCCATGCTTTGCCATCAGCCTCAGGAAGGGATCCAGGCCCTGTATGCAGAAGGCTCCCTGAGTGCTCGCTTTGGCAGCACATATACTAAAATTGGAATGATACAGAGATTAGCATGGCCCCTGCACAAGGATGATACGCAAATTCATGAAGCGTCCCATGTTTTTTTGTTTTGTTTTAAAAAAGGTTCCCTGAGCTCTCGCACACTCACATGCCTGGCCTTATTCTCAGTCCTCTGAGAATCCCAATGCCATAGAGAAAGCCCACTGAGGAAGGTCCCAGCAGGGACTAAGAGATCCCACAAGGCTTCTGAGGCCTGTATTGCTGTCAGAGGCTTTGGGATCACTAGTAGGAAGGAAGAAGCCTGGAGGTGTGGGACTCTGGCTCAATGCCCACTGATATGCCTCTGTGTTCAGCAGCCTCTGGAATTCCTAATCTCTGGTGAGTCAGGGTACAACAGACGCTGAGACCCACTCTGTCCTTGTTATTCACCCCAGACTCCTCTAGCACAGTTTTGTGAGGCTGAGGAGCTTCTCTGGACACCACTTTAAAAACCGTATGTGCTGGACTCCATCAGCAACATGTGTTTGCATGGCAAACAGCCCTTTCCTGAGAGCTGGCGCCCGGCCCTGAGTCACAATCCTGTCTGCTGCCCAGCCCGGCCCATCCCTCTTCCTTCCTGTGGCTTCTTGGGCCAGCCGTGGTGTCCAGTACAAGCCTTCTCTGCAGCAGCTGTCAGGCAGTGTGGGCAGTGCCGGAGCCCCAGACGCTAAGCTGTGGCAACTGCTGAGAACAGGTGGGAGGGCATCCCATGTTTAGCCTAGAACACCATAGATTCCTCCTGGGTCTCCCTCATGCTCCATGCTGAGGGAGGCCCTCTGGAAAAGGCTGTTTGGGACAGGAAAGATGAATGAATGGTGGAGGATAGATGGTGAATGAATGTATCAGGCTGTTGATGCTGGGTAGATAAATGGATTAATGATGGATAGGTGAGTGGGAGATGATGCAGGAGAGCCTCAGCATGGATGGTGGGTGGGCAGGTGGATGGATAGTAGCTGATGCTTCTGTCCACACTAGAATGTGAACAGGAATGGGGGTGAAAGTGCAGTCAAGAGAGGGGCTGGTACATGGGAACAAGCACGGGCACAGAAAGGCAATCTTTCCATACCCAGCCAAGTGCTGGTTTATCATAACAGACCATCCCTAAGAAGGCCCAAGTGTGAAGAACAGGCAGTTCATATAGATTGAGGGTAGGCTGCCTGAAATGTGGGTGTGCACCAGACATAACTGTCAGTAATCACAGTGATGGCTCAGAAGAGAGCCCTGGAGGGTCACAAGGGGTCTCACATGGGTCTTCTTGCACCGTGGAAACACAGTAGGAGGTGGTGGGGAAGATTCTGAGGGCCTTCAAGTTCACACCCAGGAGCCCAGGGCAGGTGCTCTTCAGTTGCCCTCATCCCAGTGCCTTGGAGCAGAGATGATAAGGAATGGCAGATAGGCCTGGGCACAGCCTGTATCCCGAGAACTACCTCTACACCCAGGGATATACTGCAACATCCAGCAGTTCAGTGTTGGCTGAAGCTCGGGAGAGTAAATGGACAGGCAAGGGGACAGCTGGAGAGCTAGCTAGACAGTGAAAGACTTGGGCAGCTCATCTCTGTCACCTCAGGGACGCTGTGGGCTAAACCATACACCCTTACGTGTGGTCCCTACACACAGGGCTTTGATTCCCAGAAAGTGAGGCTCTTTTTTGTTTTGTTTTTGTTTTGGGTCACACCAGCAGGCACTCAGGGGTTACTCCTGATTTTGCACTCAGAAACCACTCCTGGTAGGCTCAGGGGACCATATGGGATGCCAGGGATCAAACCTGGGTTGGTCCCTGGTTGGCCATGTGCAAGGCAAATGCCTTACCCACCGTGCTATCACTCAGATTCTGAAAGGCAGGCTCTTCTTGGGTGGCACAGAGACCCACAGATGGGGAGAAAGTGTCAACTCTGAGGTCTAAGTAGGAAAGTCAAAAAAGATGAGAAACTCATGATGGTCTGAGGTGAAAAAGGACATGGAGTCAGGGTTGAGTGAAGGGGTGCAGAGCTGCTTTCGGCTCCGGGGTGAAGATACAGGTACAGGGGATATGTTCCCAGTTCATCTCCTTCCTCCTGCCCCACCACCTTGCCCCCGCCCATGCTTGCATCACAGGTAACTGTGGCCTTTCCTCTGGCTGGGGCAGGATTTCCTGGCGCCCTTATGTCTCTGTGGCTGCTGAGCACCCGGGGCAGAGGAAAGGCCCGTCTAAAATTAGCAGGGCCGTGCAGAACGGGCAGTGCTGCTTCGGGACTGTTTGTCAATGGAGCGTGCCTAAACAGGGCCAAGATGCATTTCCGTTCTGGGCAAAACAGCCTGGTGGGAGCCAGAGGTCGGACACAGGGTGCAGCCACCAGTAGCCCGGGGGGAGCCAGTTCCCTCCAGTGCGCACAGAGGGGTTGCTCCATCAACCTCACTGAGGTGGTCCCCACTACACCTGGGAGGGTCAACCCATTGCCAGACCAAGTTCATTCCAATGGAAGGACCTTGACCCAAGTGAGCACCTGGAGGTGTCCCTGCAGTGACCAGAGGCCAGTTTCATGCCCCCAATCCACAACAAGGACCAGTACTGTCTTAGAGGCTTCATATAAGGCCCCCTGCATTGCTGGAAAGTAAACAGGCAAAGGTTTCTGTCACCCCCATCCCAAGGGGGACAGGACAGGACCATGTTCCAGAGCAGCAGAGAGCTCACTCATAGCCTCTCCCTGTGGATCACCATGGTCACACCCCTGGCTCCCTGTGTGACTGAGAATTGCACATGGGAGGGAGTAGGACCCCTGTATCATGTCTGCAGGCCTCCCACAGTTAGCTTTTGCAGCATTCCACTCTGCTACCAGGTAGAATTGCTTCTCCCTGCCTACACTGTTGCACCAGCCCGCCAGGTGCCCATGGGGATCTATCTATATTTGTGCTTGTGAGGGTGGGGTGTCCCTGCCACCCAGCACAGATGGTCAGGATCCAACAGAGCAATGTACCATGGTGAACACCATCACCTGTCCTGGGTACTCCTCACAAATTTCTGCCTCCCTTTCATCCACTCAGCAGGGCTGTCACTGCAGCTTCCCAAGGCCTCGGTTTCATCTGGGGGTCTGGGGTGGGTGGGGTGCAGGCTACTCACTTGCCAACTGGAAGGCCGCAGCCATGGCCTCCTCCCAGCACTGGGACTCAGGTGACAGCAGAGGCAGGCCACTAAGCCCCAGGACGAAGGTGAGCAGGCCCACAGTGAGGGCCGCCGTGGCCACCAGGTTGCAGGCGCGCATCATGTCGAACTGCACTAGGGGCCGAGGGAGAAGAGGGCAGTGGGCAGTCAGCAGCAGGTACCCCAGCCTGGCCTCCCAGCAGTGCCACCCAACCACTCCCTGCTGTGAGAAGGTCAGGGTTCTGCACCCTTTCTCTGAACTCCCTTAGGCCCCAAGCTGCTTTACAATTGACAGTGGGGTAGGGTCACTGCCTTAACCCCTGTCTAGAATCTTTGTGCTCTGGGAGCTTTATGGTTTGGGGCCATACCCAGTGATGCTCAGGGGTTACTCCTGGCGGGCTTGGGGGACCATATGGGATGTTAGAGGGGATGTTGGAGATTGAACCCAAGTCAGCTGTGTGCAGGATAAACACCCTACCGATCCCTGTCCTGGGGGCCAGCTGACACAGTGAGGTGGAGGCCTCCAGCCTGGATGGGGTCAAGCCCAACAATGGGCAGGGTTGTGTGCCCCATTGTACCCAAAGATTGAAGGATATCACCTTTCAAGTTTAGACGTTTAATTCATGCCAGCCAAGATTACTCTGGTAGTGTGGTAAACCACACAGCTGCCCATAGTGCAAGAGCATCCAGGGGCAGATAGTCACCTCCACTCTCTTCCCGAATCTTTGCCCTGGGCAGCATGGTCTATGGCAACACACCAAATGAGCTGTACAGCCAATTTTTTTTTTTGGGTCACACCCGGCAGTGCTCAGGGGTTACTCCTGGGTCCATGCTCAGAAATTGCTCCTGGCAGGCACGGGGGACCATATGAGGCACCAGGATTCGAACCTTTTGCATGAAAGGCAAACGCCTTACCTCCATGCTATCTCCCGGGCCCCTGTACAGCCAATTTTAAGGCTGCTGCAGAGACTATAGATAACCCAAAAAGTCTGGCTGCTGGGCAGCAGGGTGTTTGGCATCGACTGCAACAGAAACTTAACAAGGGAGGAGCTACAAGGGCCGCTAGACTGGCCATAGACAGTGGTAAGCCACTGTGAGGACCTCGGACCTGTCCAGAATCATTCATCACTTGCTGTACTCAGGGCTTAGACTGAACCTCTGGCTCTTCACAGAGCACTTTGGCTACCTTCAACCACCCACAATTCTGGGGCCAGGGCACAGAAAAATGTATCCCTGATGGAGGCTGGCAAAGGTGCAGGGACTATATAACAAAGCTACAGCCTCCCCCAGGCTCTAAGCCCTGGTGCTGGGATGAGCTGCCCCAAACGTGCCTCAGTGTTAGGTGTTAAGGGTTCATATTCACAGTCTAGCTAGCACCTGTGCGAGACACAGTTGCGTGTCCCTAGCCTCTGAGAAACAAATGACACGACTGTGTGCCAATGTGACTGCCCCAGTAGGTACCCGAGCAAAAAGGTAGGACCAACCCTAGTGTTGTGAGGACTCAGGGTATCCCCATGCCTGCTTTCACAGGTGGGAAGTGCACCTGAAACAATAGGCCCCTTGTCAAAGGCTGCCCAGAGAACAACCTTGAGTGTAGAGGTAGCCAGGCCAAGATGGGAATGTCAGGCCCCCTGGGTAGTGCCTCATCCCCAGTGCTAGCATTGTCCCATGTCCTCTGGCTTCCTTGGGTACTAGTGACCAATCTCAGCTTCCAGGCACTGCACCATTGGGCCACATATCAACAGTGCCCTAAATCAAAAGAGTTAGTTCGAGGACAGTGGCAGGAGCCATGTTGCTCTCTGACATCCTATATAGTCTGTCAAGCACATGAGCATCCCCAACCCTACCCCATAGCCTACAGGCTGGGCCTGTTCAGTTGTAGCAGCTGGGGGGCCTATAGTGGTACTTTGGCCACCTGCTTATG
>PVKC010032025.1:0-14375 GCA_004027635.1 Crocidura indochinensis | reverse complement strand
TCAAATGCTTTCTCTGCATCTATTGATATGATCATGTTATTTTTCTTTTTCTTCTTGTTGATGTTGTGTATGATGTTGATAGATTTACGGATGTTAAACCAACCCTGCATTCCTGGAATGAAGCCTACTTGATCGTAGTGTATAATCTTCTTGATGACGCATTGGATCCTATTTGCCAGGATTTTGTTGAAAATCTTAGTATCGGCATTCATCAGGGATATTGGTCTGTAATTTTCTTTTTTGGCAGCATCTCTATCCGGTTTTGGTATCAAGATGATGTTAGCTTCATAAAAGCTGTTTGGGAGTATTCCCGTTTTTTCAATTTCATGAAACACCCTGGTTAGGATTGGTAGTAACTCCTCTTGAAAGATTTGAAAAAATTCGTTTGGAAATCCATCTGGGCCTGGGCTTTTCTTTTTGGGCAGATGTTTGATTGCAGTTTCAATTTCCTCAGTGGTGATGGGGTCGTTTAGATAATCTACCTCCTCCTTATTTAAATGTGGAAGGTTATATGAGTCCAAGAATTTTTCCATTTCTTCCAGGTTCTCATATTTAGTAGCATAAAGTTTCCTCTCCATTTCCCTCATAGGTTCTCATTTTTAGGACAGTTCAAAATGTAATTATTTCTCTAACTAAGCTCACTACTTTTTGTGGTGAGCTTCCTGAGGATCACCAAGCATTTCTTTGGACATGTTTAACCAAAAATTAAATATATTTTTATAAACCTCATACATTTTATGTTAATTAACGAGACCCTGATAAACCATAAATTTCATTCTTCTGGCTTATGTTCTTGATAATAAGCCCCAATGAGGGCCTCCTGGAAGGGTAACAAATTCTTTTCTGCTTCCACATGGGTCAGCCTCAGGGCCCACTGGCAAATTGACAATTGGTCAAAAGACGATAATCGAAATAAAAGGAAAAAAATACTATAAATGTTCTCTTGGGTAAAACAAACCAAATAGACTGGCCTGAGAGGAGTATTTTTTTTTAATATTTTATTGAGACCATTGTGAATTTCAAGTTTTTCATAGTTCATTTCAGGCATATAGTTACAGTGAATTAGGGCCATTCCCACAACCAGTGTTGATCTACCTCCACCAGAGTTCTCAGCATGCATCCCATACCTACACACTCAGCTACCAGTGTAACAAGTCCATTCATGTTTAGCTTGCTATATTTTTGGTCTCTTGATTCTATTTTCTTTGAGTTTGGCCTGGGTATTTAGTTCTGACCATCGTTTTTTTCCACCCAACGCAACTGAGACCACTTGGCACCTAGGCCTCCAAACTTTTTTTCCTTAATTTGTAGAATGATGTAGAAATATGAGGTAAAACAAAGTGATTTACATTCTAAGGTTCTATGAAAAAGGTGGGAGCCCTATCTAGAACCTAAAAATCAAATTTAAAGGGGTGAATATGTCACAGGGGTTGTGGATCCTCCTGCAGCCTCACAATGAACTTCATTGGCAGCACAGAGTTTAGTGTCCACCTGAAACTTTACACTTAAATCATAAAATCATAGGAGTAAAACAGCCAAACTTGTACAGTTTAGGCTTACTTTTATTGTTTTTGTGTGGGTGTTTGTGTCATTTTTTCCCTAAGAATGTGTATTTCCTTTATAATGTGTTTTCATTGCATACTTAAAGAGAATCATTTATTTATTACATTTTTATTAAATAAAAGTATCGAATTATATGCTACTTAAGGGTGTCTCTTAGCTTGAAAATAGAGATGAGGGAAGTGAGAAAATTAACAAACCTTGAAAATGCACTGAATTGGGACCCCGGGAGATAGCGTTTGCCTTTCATGCAAAAGGTCATCGGTTCGAATCCCGGTGCCCCATATGGTCCCCCGTGCCTGCCAGGAGCAATTTCTGAGCATGGAGCCAGGAGTAACCCCTGAGCACTGCTGGGTGTGACCCAAAAACCAGAAAATGCACTGAATTGAATCAAGGAAACAAATATTTACATCATACATAAAGGACATGGTCAAACAGAAAAAGCAATAAAAATTTACCTGTTTTCTGTCTGATTAAAATAATTCATATATGTCTGGGAGATGGCTCAATGGTGAAAGAACCTGCCTTGCAGGTGATTTTAATATTTGGTGTCATCTGTATACACAAAGCTCATCCTGGCAGCTATCTGCTTTCCCAAGGCTTTTAGGAATTCTTGGCCATAGTATGTGAAACTCTCAACTAAGGGTGTGCCCCCTCAGCTAGCACCACAACTAATATAATGTGTTAGTACCACCGCGAGGTGTGGGATAGTCTTCACTTCCTATTGTGTGCACTATGTGAGTATCACAACTAAGTGTGTGACCACAGATTAACACCACAACCACAATAGGCACAAACATCCCTGAAAAGAAGGTGACCTATGCCACCCCTGCCACTGTGAGCATATATGCACACCCTGCAGCAACATTAACAGAGGTAAAGGAAGGGATAATTTTAAAAAAGTCAATACAGATGTGTACAAATTTTAACCTGCTAGAAAGATGTTTAACATAAAATTAATGTTATAATAACATAAATCTGTTCTACACTTTTTATTACAAAACTTACACATTGAAACTTAGTGTGTAAAAACCAAAAGTTAGCTATTCCTTGTTCACAGCAGGATATCAGTAAGATACTATTCCTTCTAAAACGACAAGGTAAGCAAAGTCAAACAATAGTACTGAATTGTCTAAAAGACTTTTAGGAAGTATTAAAATAGGATGCATGCTGAAAAAAGTGTGTGGATTTTGCTTTTATAGAAAATATGTGACAGTTGTATATGGTAGTGTGTGAAAATCTGTGTTATAATATTAAAGCTTTTGACAAAGCAAAAACTTAGCAAAATATGTTGTCAAACATATCACACTAGAATGATTAAAACAATTACCATAAAATGAAAAAAGAAAAAAATTTACATTATCTTTATAAAACCATAATAATCTTTCTCAGATTGTTGGCTCCTCTACCTCCTGATGTTAGTCATTTTTATACCTATATTCTAATATTCTGGGTTAGAAAGCCTCACAGGATCATGTCCTTTTATTGAATAGATCTTACATTATTATCAGCCCTGTTTTACTGACTCCCCTGCCAGTAGGCACATTACTTTGTCCCTCAGCATGATGTTAAATGTCAGTGTCTTTCAGTTTCACATCCTTAGACCAGAAGAACTGGGAAGATCCCAAATGATTCTACATATCCTAACCATTCTAGTCCCTATATAAAAGGTACATTTCAAGTTTTTTGTGATTTGGGAGATAAATCTTGCTTTCAATGGATTCCTAAGTAACCAATATAGAAATGTGAGAAATAAAAGCATCATTGTATATTAATTGTTCCAGGCATAGTCTTTGGAGCAATGCTAAGCTCAACTTCCTGAATGACATTCAGGAAAAGAGAATAATTACATCTCTTCTGTATATCTTTTCTTCAGTTTACTAGTGATTGTGGTGATTTTTAACAAATTACTATACAGGGGCCAGTGCGATATCATAGCGTGTAGGGCATTTGCCTTGCATGCAGCCTACCTAGGAAACACCTGGGTTTGATCCATATGGTCCCAGAGCAAGGAATAACCCCCAAGCACCACTGGGTGTGGCCCAAACAACAATATCCTCAAATATCAAGGGCCACCACTTATTCATGAGAACATTTCAGTCAATCTCACACAAAGGGACATTCTACAGAATACTGAGCAAATGTTGATCATAATCAGGACCAAAAAATCCAAATTAGGCAGATTCTTTGATTAGTTGCATATAATCAAAGAGATATAGAAATAAATGCAGACTTATTTTTGGATGGAATCCTAAAACAAAAACAGAAAAAGAATAGATTCAGAGAAAGTCTATGAATGGTCTATATGAATATGAATGTTGACTTGATAGTTTTGATAAACATACCGTGATCCTCTAAGATCCTGTAAGACAGTGGTCTTCAACTAGTTCATGAACTGGTGCAAGTCCATATATATAGGCTGAAAATCCACTGGACTATTATTAGATGCTAGTGCATATACTATTGTGTAGGACCAATGATGGTTTCAGGTGTGAACAATTTAAGAATGATGCTGTGAAAAGTTTGTATTAGAGGAATGAATGTGAAGATTTAATGGGATCATACTTCATAAAAATTGTTTAAAACTAAAATATAATATAAATTACTTAATCTATAGGGGCTAGAGAGCTGATGTACAGCAGGCAAGGGATCCCTGGCAATCCAGAAGTGCCCCAAATATTTCTCAGAAATGATTCCTCAGAGCGAAGCCAGAAGAAAGTTCCATGAATCGCTGGTGTGGCCCTCTAAAAAAAGAAATATAATGCAACCTATAAACAAAATATAAAAGAAAGTTTTCTTTTATAAAAGTTCACGTGCAAATATACACAAGTTTGAATTTACTGGATCTTTTCCAGTCATCCTATATAGTGCCAAGAAGAAGATAGTCCTTTGTTAGGTAAATAGATTTCTAGTAACCAACCATCCTCTCTAAAGAGTCGAGAAGAATCTAAAAAGAGTAAGTTTTGTAATTTGCCTCTTTATAACTTTTCTCATTTGCTCTTTATTATATGTATATGTATATATTTTCCTTGTATTTTATTTTATTTAGGCACTTTCCAGAGTTCAACTGTCGCTCAGGGCATCAAACTAATTTTGTCCTCTGCAATGATTGCAGAACTGCATGCATAATGCACACGCTATTGCTCTTGTTATTAAGTAGGCTATTGAGGTTGGGACAAATGGGAGGGAGGCCACAGAACATGGGCAAGAACTCTTTTTAATGCTGTCTATCCTCCCATATTGACTGAGACTACTGCTGGGCCAATAAAAAGAATATGTGCAGAAAGACATGCAAATAATCCTGCTCCTGGATGTGGAGAAATGTCAGAGGTTTGAATTGGCTTTGAGGCATTGACTTTTGTTATTTAGTTAATGCAAAATAATCATTCTTTATTGACCACTTAAAAATAAAAACCTGCATATATTGAAAATCAAGTCTCCCCCTGCCACTATCATTCTGTGCAGATTTAACTGCATCTCATTGAATTCTCACAAGTCTGTAAGGAAAATGTAGCTGTCCTCTGTTTATAGGAAACAGAATCTGACAGAGCTTTTTTTGTTTTGTTTTGTTTTGTTTTTGGGCCACAGCCGACGTTGCTTAGGGGTTACTCCTGGCTATCTGCTCAGAAATAGCTCCTGGCAGGCACGGGAGACCATATGGACGCAGGGATTCGAACCAACCACCTTGGGTCCTGGATTGGCTGCTTGCAAGGCAAATGCTGCTGTGATATCTCTCCGGCCCTGAAATCTGACAGCTCTTAAATGACTGGCCTAAAGAATTCTACATGGTTAGCAAAGGTCAAACATAGATTCTAATCCAGGTTTAAAATATGTTGGGGATTCTGCTCTTGCTAATACCGTTTGGTTTATGGACACAGTCCAGACATTCCCAAGATATACTTAAAATAGTTTATGTTCCAGGGGCCCGGGAGATAGCATGAAGGTAAGGCGTTTGCCTTTCATGCAAAAGGTCATCGGTTCGAATCCCGGTGCCCCATATGGTCCCCCGTGCCTGCCAGGAGCAATTTCTGAGCATGGAGCCAGGAGTAACCCCTGAGCACTGCAGGGTGTGACCCAAAAACCACACACACACACACACACACACACACACACACACACACACACACACACACACACACACACAAATAGCTTATGTTCCAAAAGCAAGAAGCAGACTTACTATGGAAGAAAAACAGAATTCCAAACATCTAATGTGCATGTAAATGACTAAAACCTTAGTTAAAATGAGAATTATGATGTAGTAATCTATAGTAAATCTTGAAAATTTTTACTTTAATAAGTTCTCCAGCAATGCCAACAGTCCAGGTCTAACTTGGAACCCAATTGAAGAAGCAAGACTAAAGTAACAACATGAATTCTGCTGTGATGGAGTTTTATCTTGGTTACAAACAATATGTGAAAGTTCCTTCTGTGCTTCTGTGCTTTCCTTTGTTAGATATGAGCGTCATTGATACTTAGAGACTTTTGTTTCTCCTTTCATTGTCTTTTCGCGGCAGTTTTCATTGAAAAGTCTAGTTTATCATTTGATTGTTATGGTTAGTATATATTAATAATGAATTTCTTTCAAGTTATTTACTTGAGCATTTCACTATAATTTCTTCTGGAAATTTTATTAAGATTTTACATAGATTGTCATTTCATTTTGAATGAATGTGTATGTATATATTAAGCAATATTTTATGTAATTATGTGTATTACATGTTAGTACTATTTCTTAAATGACTCTTTTCAATTGAGTCACTTTGTTATTATCACCACAAATTAATTGAGAACATGTGGGTACATGCATTTATGGGATTTCTATTAATGAAGATACCCATATTATACGAATAACATTCTTTTATATTTATGGTAAATTTTAACAACAAATTGTGTAAAATGTGGCCTGTAATGTGTTTGCTTTTTCTCACAATTGCTTTTGGTCATAATTTTCATTTGTATATGCATTTCTAAATCACCTTGTAAATTTTTATTTTAAAACACAAAAATATTTTAAATGATATTTCATTGATTAGTAACTTTTGGAAGATTGATATCTTAAAATATTAATCTTTAATTCTATTGAAGAATTATACTGTAAATCTTTATAGTAATTTTTGTATACAAGGCTTTTGGAAATTTTTATTAATTTTCCTTTAGTATTACATTCTACTCTGCATTGTATTGATTTTTGTTTCCATTTGTTAATAGTTATCATATTTCCACAGCTTAATAGAAAACTTTTCACTTAATTGGTCTCCTTTGAATTTATAAAATGATTGAATGGATGAAAGGATGGATGAGTGGATTAATGGTCTGAGAAAACATCACTTTTTAAGACCCATGCCTAGGAAAGTATTCAGCACCTTAAGAGCACACATGTACATGCTAACTGGTTTTGTCCTATACATATGAAAGGCTGCATAGGACTGCAATCTTTGGTCAGTCAAGCTGATCTCATTTCAGTGGGACCTTGTGAATAAATCTCAACATCATTATATTTAGTTAGGGTCAAGCATAGGCGGGTATTCGTGCATGACAATAACCTAAATTCAGGTAAACTCTTCATAACTTTACTTCAAAATATAGATGTTTTTCAAGGACCAGAGAGATATCTCAATTGGCAACAGTACATTTTTTTTTGTCCCCAATTTCCAATCCAGACCAGGCAAGGATCTGGGTTGAAGTGTATCTAGGGTGCGTTTACTGTACCTCCTTTTTCTATACAGTCTGTGTGAGGAACACAGCCTGTGGTAAGAATTGGGAGGCCACATTTTTTTTTTTTTTGCAGTTTCTGTTCTTGGGACCTCAGAGCTCCCCATGCACCACCAGAAGAGATTGCTAAGCACAGAACCTGGACTAGAGTAACCTTGAGAACTGCAGATGAGTCACTATCCCCCCAAATAAAAGATTTTCCTAAAATTTTTATTTGACAATAGCACTTCTCTTGCTTCTAGTTTCTCATGTGCATAAAATATAAATGGTATATGGAGAAGCACCAGTTCTTAAGTGACTGTCTACAACTGAGACTGTTCTGTTTACTCACAACTGTTCCCAATATTTAGAAAAATAAACATGTCTAAACAATCAATCCATATATGGCTTGTGAATGAAAAAATAATTGCATGAAAAGCCCTCAATATATGAACAGATACAAATATTTAAAATACAAATATGAATCCAGTAGGCACTGATAATGGGTTATAGCCCTTAGTAAACAGTGCCAAGTACGGTCTGCCACTGAACTGATTTTCAAGTACCTAAACAATCAAGAAAGATAAAATCATGTTTAAATTGCAAAAATGTGTGAGGTGTATAAACTTTCAAAGTGAAAACTTATTATGGAAAAATCATAAATATACTTCAGTTATTTAACTTTTTTAAGATTTTGTATACTTACAGTATAGCCTACAAAGAATGCAACTCTTGTCCTTTTGATCATCTATGTAACTGCCGCTACCATAAGATGCTGCTGTTTTAAGTACTTTTAACTGGAAATTAGATGCATCTATAGTGGGTTATCATTACATACATATTTATTTCCTCTTTTGACTTAATAACAGAATGTATGCTTTTATCTTCCTATCACTGCAACAAATATGAAATCTTTCAGTGAATACATATTCAAAACTTTCCTTTCATGCTTCCCTTTCTAGAAACACTTTATGTGACTTTCCTCTTCTGAAACTGCATTCATTTCGTTTCTCCTAACTTTTCACTTTCTTTCCATAGACGAAAGGGACTATAATGAAATAGACTTTCTGCATCTTTATCAACAATTTTAATTTTTCAATTTAAATGTAGGATGAATAATGTTCAGAATTATCCAAATGATCTAAATAGTATGAATCCCACCCTGTACTACTTTGTCACCGCCACACAGAATCAATAGAACTGGCCCTTTTGGGGGTTTTGACCTTGAAAGCACAACCCAGTTTTTGTCACCTCCCAAAGACTTTCCTGCTATAAACAGCCCATCAGAGTCCCCAAGACAGCTGTTAGAACTCAGAATCAATTTACTTTGGGGTGAGGACTTCAGGGACACAGATGGGTGAATTACAGGTGTTCAGCTTAGTGGCAGACCCTACTTGGCACTGTTTAATATGGGCTCCAACCTGTTTCAGCTGCAGGGTAGCAAAGCTGTCACTCTTTGCCCTGGAGAGGATGGTGGGTTTTGGCTGGACGCCATATGCAATCCATGTTACAAGGTCAATTGCATGTTTTTGGTTTGGGGAAGCTGTTACAACTTGAAATATACTATACTTTTCTCCTGGGTCAATTTTAGATTTTAACAGAGATTTCAAAGTGACTGCTTGTTCTATTCAGCTGCTTTATGTAAGAACCTATTGTTGCAGTTTATATCACTCATACTTGCTTGCCTTGATGCTTTCTTCTTCTTATGCATTCTTTCAAACTTTATATTGTATAATTCCATTTGATTTCTTCCATAACATTAATCAAGAGCCATACACTAATATGACCTTGATTCATACTATTCATACTATGGCAACATTTCTGAATATTGAAAATGCCTTTCTATGGGAACTGACAAGAAGTCAATCCTGGGATATAGGGGAAATTAAGGTTATAGTAAGCAAAGTATTTCAATCACAATCTACAAAGAACTGCAATGGCAGTGGTAAAATAAAATCTTAGTTATTTTAGACTTCAGTGAATTTCCTTAGCATGTAGTATTGGATTATATGAGAATTATTTTGAAAACTAGAGTTTATTTAGAAATGAACAAGTAATTTCTAAAACAATTAAGATCTATGTTCTAGAATAGAATTCATTGCACTAGAAATTAGATACATTAGAGATTACATTGGTTCATATGTGGACCTAATTTTAAATCATAATGCAAGATATAGCTATATCCTAAGTAAAACATGCACAACATGGCCTTTGCAAAACTTTATCATTAAAAAATGCCTATTTTCTGTAAATTCTTCTAGTAGGTATACTGAAAGAGTTTTGGCAGCACCAAAAACTCAAACACCTATGTCAATTACATTATAATTGATTCTTTATGTCCAACACATAAGAAAGCTCACCATAAACAAAAGCTGTTCTTACATAACTTAACTGTGAAGTGAAGTATCTGGGTAGTATTTAACAATATATGGATTTCACTATGTGTATGAAGTTAGACAAGACCCACTTCTCTCCATTAAGACCTCATTTACTAAAGAATTCTATGCGATAATGTTGAATAGTTTTGAAATCACCACCCCTTAAAAAGTCCTTGCAATGGTAAAACATAGAATGAATAATAGTAAAATCAACTGATTTTTAATTTTTTAAGAAATCAATACTAAATGTAGTTTTTATAATGTATATTATGTAAAGTTTTTCCAAGTATTTCAAAACACATATAAACTTTATATTCATTGGTTACTTAAAAGTAATCAATTTCACTTGTCCTGAAATCATTAACCAGGTCACATATAGAATCAGTTGTAAGAGTCACTAAAACTTAAAATTTCTAAAAGAATTGATTTTGGAACATTGTATGCCTAAAATTAATAAATAATAACTTTGTAGCTCTATAATCCATGATAATTTATATATTGCTTAAAATATCTACCAGCAGTTCATGCCAATCCACTACTCCCTTCTATGCATGTGTCTTTAAGCATGAGTGAGGATCATTGGAGAGCTAGAAATAAAATATATACGGTTTAATGAGATATTGCAGTGGTTAAGACAATGTCTTGCATACTACTGGCCCTTCTCTCCTTATCCCCTGTGCATCATTCAAAGTGATAATTAAGCAAAGATATTTGAGTAAGATCTGACTACCACCAGTTCTAGACACCAAAGTACAACAAAAGAAACTACTATATATGTATATACAGTATTTTACTATATATGTAAATATTCTATATATAGCACATATACTATATATGTAACTACTATATGAGTATATATGTGTGTGTTTTCAGGGTATCCAATATCTAGATTCAATGGCATTGCAAAAATGAGTAAGCTTTGATATATAGAAAATCTGTCTCTAGCTAATAACAAAATATTACAGGAAGTACATAGACAACATACACTTTATCTAAGCTTTAGAGGTGTGAATTCAGTCTTCACAATAACTCCATGAATCATGGTTTACTGCTACCTCTAATGGAATAGTATCTAGAATCAGATAGAATAATATCTGTATTGAGTTTCAGTTGCTTCAAATACTTTTTAACGTTGAAAAAAATCAGGTCCCCATTGTACCCTTATTGATCTCATGTTTTAACTCTCTTCCAGAAAGCAATCATCTTTTACCTTTCTTATTTATTAAATATCTTAAAATATGCCTGATTACATCTGCATAAGGTATGTTTTGCTGTTTTTCGTGATTTATTTATTTACATATTTTTGTTTTATTTTGGCTTATGTTCAGGCCCTGTAACTCAGGATCTCTGCTGGTGTTGCTAACAGGAGCATATAGGTTACCAGGGATTGAACCTGGGTTGACAGAGTGCAAGGCAAGCATTCTGCTGGCTGTTATATCACTTCAGCCCCTGATTTTCGTGCTTTAAATTTTGTGTCTATGCTAACATTCCAATGTAATTTCATAATGCATTTGTTTGTATTTTATGTAATAAACTATATGCTTTTTTAAAGTTAATTATGTGGCTACATGAAATAAATAATAAACTAATGTATTTGGCCCTTGAACAATTTGGGTTTAAAAATAAATGAGCCCTATACAGTTGAAAAATCATGCATAATGTTTAATTCCTCCAAACTTAACAATAACCTATAAATGATCAGAAGTTTGGACTATAGTGATCATTTTAAAATATATACAAACATCTAATATTGTAATACTTTGTATGTCTATCTGAAATCTTATATTATGTGATACAACAATTACACTTCCACTTAAAAGCTGCATCTTTATTATTAATACTAGTCTAAAAATCTTATTACCTAACAAGTTTTTAATTACAAATATACTAAGGATAGTGATAATCATTTTAATATGTTGGCTAGATTATGAATTAAGTACCTTTATGGGTCCATATATTTTACAATATTTGAATATGAATTTTAAATGTACAAACATGCTATTGCTAACTGAATATGTCTAACTTGATTATTAAAGAAAATTAATTTTTCAGAATCACACTCAATTTGTTGACATTACAATCTCAGACCTGTGAGAAATAAATCATATACAATGCCAGCGCACTGACAATTAGCAGTACATCTGTTGCACAAGGTGAGAACTTAAAGGAACTGCTCCACAATAACTCTACATTGACTCACAACTGCAAGATGTGGTGTGATTTAACTACAGTGCATTTTTTGTCTGCATGCAGTCACAGCGTGCAATGAGCCCATTAGGGATGGTCAAATAGAAGTTTCTGGGTATCCAGTATAGAGAGATATTCAGTCCCAACAGTTCTATGGGGTATGGATTTGGCAAAATGAGCAGTTTTTCAGCCTCCTTCTTACCAGCATCACTCTCAGTGACCTCAGAGAATTATAAATACGAAGAATTAAACAATAATTAAAGAAAATTATATTGAAAAATATTGCATGTAGGAAATACCCTGTGGAGTCTATATCAAAGAACCACCAGACTTGGCATCAACACTATTGACTATGTTCCATGCATAAAAGTCAAGTTTTAAAATGGTAACATAAAACTACAAACTATAAAACATTATATTACAGATTTCACAAATAAATATATCTTTACATGCATTATAAAATTTAAAAGAAAAATAGCTGAGTAAGAAGTTTAACATTAACTTGGGCAAAGTTGAATAAAGCCTCAAGTAGGAGATAGGGAGCCTGAGCAAAATGACCAATGGAAAGCAAAGGGTAGAAAATATAGAGGATTACAACAAGAGGGATGCCCAGTAGAAAATTTCATAGTGAAAATAACTTCAATATCCCAAAATGTGTCTATTGAGAATGAAGAGCAAATATATTTTAATATTTTTTTTGTGTGAAGAAAGATAATCCTTTTTTCTAATAATATCTGTATTTAAGCACCCTGGTTACAAACATGTTCATAGTTGGGTTTCGGTCATAAAATGTGCAGCCCCTTCACCAGTAGAATCTTCCCAAGACCAATGTCTTCCAACTCTCTACTCCCCTACCTCCTGCCTGTCTTTGAGACAGGCATTCCATTTTTCTCACTCAAAATCATTGTTATGATAGTTGGTAGTGTAGTTATTTCTCTAACTGCACTCATCACTCTTTGTGGTAAGCTTCAAATCGTGGCCTGGACTTCTGGCTCTCATTTCTATTTTCTCTGGGTATTATTACCATACTGTCTTTTATTTATTAAATATCACAGATGAGTCAGATCATTCTGGGTTTTATCTCTCTCCTTCTGACTTATATCACTCAGCATAATTGTTTCCATGTCTATCCATGGATAGGAAAATTTAATGACTCATTTTTTCTAATAGCTTCGTAGTATTTCATTGTGTATATGTACCACTTTTTCTTTAGCCACTGGTATGTTCTTGGCTTTCTGGATTGTAAAATAGCAATTTTGTTCACTGCAATAAATAAAAGAGTATAGAGGGCAGTTTTGTAGTGTGTTTTTGTATTCCTAGGGTATATCTCCAAGAGTGGTATTGCTAGATCATATGAGAGCTAAATTTCCAGGTTTTTGAGGAATTTCCATAAAGACTTTGCTAGACTGATTTCCCACAAGCAGTAGATAGGAGTTCATTTCTCCCACATTCCTGCCAACACCAATTTTCTGATTATTTATGATATATGCCAGTCTCTGGCATGAGAGAATATTTTGTCGTTGTTTTGATTTGCATCTCTCTGATAAAGATGTAGAGCATTTTTCCTTGTGCCTTTTAGCCATCTGTATTTCTTCTTTGAGGAATGTCTATTAATTTCTTCTCCCCATTTTGATGGGAATAGATGTTTCTTTCTTGTTAAGTTCTGTCAGTACCTTTTATACCTTAGATGCACCTTATCTGATGGGTACTGATAAAGAATTTCTCACATTTTGTGTGTGACTTTGTGTCCTTGTCACTATTTCCTTTAAAATTCAGAAGCTTCTCAGTTTAATGTAGTCTCATTTGTTTACCTCCGCTTCCACTTGTTTAGACAGTGGTGTTTCCTTCATTAAGATGCCTTTAGTCTCAATGTCACAATGTGTTTTGCCTGAGTTTTCTTCTATATACCTTATATTTTCAGATTTGATATCAAGGTCTTGAAGTCATATTGATTTGTGCATAGTATTAGATGGAGGTCTGGGTTCACTTTCTTAAATGTGGCTGAACAGGTATCCCCAACACCACTTGTTGAAGAGGATTTCCTTGCTCCATTTTGCATTTTGACCCTTTATCAAAGATTAATTGATAGTATGTCTGAGAGTTATTCTCTCAATACTCAGGTCTATTCCATTGATCTGAGGGTCTGTCTTTATTTCAGTACCATGCTGTTTTAGTAAATATTTCTTTTTAGTGCTATTTAAAGTTAGCAAAAATGATGCCTCCCATTTATTTCTGAAGGGTTGCTTAAGCTATTCTTGGGCATTTATTGTTCCAAATAAATTTCTGTAGTGTTTTATCCAATTCTTTTAATAATGTCATGAATATCTTTAGAAGAATTACACTAAATCTATATAATGCTTTGGAGGAGTATTGCCATTTTAATTATGTTAATCCTCCCAATTCATAAACAAGTTATATGCTTTAATTTTCTTCTGTTCTATTTTATTTCTTGAAGCAGTTTTTCATAGTTTTCTTTGGATATGTTCCTCACTTCTTTAGTTAAGTTGACTCATAATATTTGAGTTTCTGTTGCACTGTTGTGAATAGGTTTTTTTT
>PVKC010032024.1:0-14370 GCA_004027635.1 Crocidura indochinensis | reverse complement strand
GTCTCACAGTTCTTACTTACTCCTTGGCTCGCTGGCAGTTTCAGAGTTCAGTGATTTCTGGGTTCGATTCCCAGGGGTGTGATCTCTTATGGGTCTCCAAGAATTGAGCAAAGAGAGAAGCACAGGAGGACAGGTCCCTGAGTCCAGAGATCTCAGTAAAGCACAGCTGGGCGGAGTCTCAATTACTTTTTGATGAGTTATAATTTGTCTATTATATTAATCAATGAATGTCAACTTGCAAATCTATATTTTGGGACTATACAAGGAAATTCAAGTAATATTTAAAAAGCTTTGTGATAAAATCTTTAATACTTATAAAATATAATAATTATAGATAACATGTGATATGATTAATTGAAATGCTTTAATTTTAATAAAAATTGAAAAAAGGAAGAGAGATTTAAAAAGCCTGATAGCGCTGTAAGATTATTGGTACAGCAAATAGGGCACATCCCTTGCATAGGGCCAAAGAGGGCTCAATCCCATTTCCCGTATAGTCCCCAGAATCAATTAGGATCTATTACTGAGTGCATTGTCCTGAGTAAGTCTGGTAGCTTACCTGGTTATGTCTAGGTGTTTCTCCAAACAAAATAAACAAAGGTTAAATAAGATAGAACATGAGATATGTCATTAATCATGAACAAATCTTGCACTTGTAAGCATACTAGTATTTGCTTATACAAGTATAAGCAGACTTGTACGCATACAACAAAATAACAAGATGGCTGATTATGTGATCAATCAAAGAAAAAGTAATAATTTTAAGTTATGAGAGAAAAAAGTAACAAGTTTAGATATTAAATTACTTTGAACAAAGCACCCTCTATTGGAAAAGAATAGTCAATGAGCAAGAATGACAATTGAGGGGCTGGAAAGATAGCACAAAGGTAGGGTGCTTACCTTGCATGCAGCTGACCCAGTATGTATCTGGGTTCAGTGCCCGGAGTTCCATGTGGTCCTCCAAGCCAGGAATAATTTGTGAACACATAGCCAGGAATAACCCCTGAGGGTCCCTGAGTGTGGGCCTCCCAAAGAAGCTTACTATGATGAAGCTAAATAATCATTTATTTTGGAAAGGAAATGTGCAGAATCAATACAAAGAAACAATTATGATTATATGTGGATTACATATGGAAATGAGAAGCTTTCTGTTTTTTAAGGAAATAGGACTAATTTTTATTAATCTTTTTCTCTGTTGTTTGTTTTATTTATTTATTGTTTTGGAAGTCACACCTCGCAATACTCAGGGGTCACTCCTGACTCTACTCTCAGAAATCGCTCCTGACAGGATCTGGGGACCATATTGAATGCCAGGAATTGAACCCAGATCAGACATATGCAAGGCAAACATCTGAACTGTTGCGCTATTGCACTGGCCCTTAAAAAGGTCACTTTGGTAAAAATAAAAATCATTATTAAAAAAAAAAAGATCTATTCTTCAGTAAATCCTTATCCATTTCCAGGATCAGATCTTTTTCTCCCAAGGTAAAACTTAAAGCAAAAGGTAGCAATATGAGGCTGGAGCGGGGGCTCAAGCCGTAAGGCCTTGCCCGAGATAGCCTGGGACAGACCATATGCTGTCCCATATGGACCCCCAAGCCAGGAGCGATTTTGAGCACATAGCCAGGAGTAACCCCTGTGCATCACCGAGTGTAGCCCAAAAAACAAAACAAAACAAAAAAGTAGCAAAATGAAGTGACTTTATTTCCAAAATATAATTGGAAAGAAGTGAGTGGAACAAAGAAAAAAGAGAGAGGAAAGAAAATAAAATAAAGCAAAGCAAAATTAAAAAAAAAACTATTCAATAGTTCCCAAATGGTTTATGATACTTACCTCTGATTTGACAATTGATATCAATTTTCTGAAACATTCTACAGAGACTATGAAAACAATATGATTGTAGACAATGTGTCATATTAAAGTTATTAAATAGAGAGCTCATATGGATCATTTAGTGTCCCTTCCAGGTCAAATAAATTCTAAAAAGAGTATGTGTGTAAAAGGGAGTTTTTTGGTATGGAGAAGTCAAGGAAAGAAAAGACAATATGAATAGACTCAGGTACAGTAATTCATTAATTAAACCAGTTAACTCAATATTGTCTGTGAAGCTGTAATTTAAGTGGTACCCCAAAGAAGTTAAAATATATCTTAAACTCTGTCAGAAAAAAAAAAACTCAACAAACTCTAATAAGGAAGAATATTTTGTGCAAAACTTCACTAAACAAGGAAATTTTCTTCAGAGGTGAAAATGATTTGGCCTCATACTCCTAAAATATAAATATCAAAAACAGAAAGGCTTTACATTCTATTTTATTTCAAAACTGTCATCACTCCATAATTTACTTCTCAATGAGATGATGATCTCTCATTGCTATATTTGTTTTTTCTCAAAATGAAGATAAAAGATGCTGATTTTTACAAGAGTTGAAATATTATTAGAATAATTTACATTTTCTGGAAAAATAATATAAAATGTTAGTTTCAAAATAAGCTTCTAAAGATCAAAATAGAATTACCATATGGCTCATAAATGTTTATTTTTTGGTATACAAATCAATAACACAAAACATGAATCTGCAAAATATATGAAAATCAACTTTGTTACTTTATTATTTTTATTATACAAAATATTAAATTTAGCGCTCACTGATGAGAGAGTAACAAAGAAGTGATGCTAAATATACAGAATGGAACAGTATTAATCTATACGAAAAATATGAGGCTTCATTTTTCAACAATTCAATGAGATGGGAGGAATTTGTGTGAAACAAATAAGTCAGTGGGAATATACAAATATTGAAAGTTCTCATTTATGTCTGGTGTATTAAATAACAAAGAAGAAATTAGTAATATTTGATGAAAATATTTATACTCTGTAGATAATAGAAGGTTGTCATTGTTGAGATTAACATTGTGACAGATCTGAGACATTTGTTGGTTGGTTAAATGTGAGGAACTTGGACCTCTAAAAAAATTTATGTGTTTGTTCATAAAAAGGAAGTATAAAGTTCATGAAGAGAATTCATAAATAAAGAAAAATTATTCAACTCTTCAAAGTATGATTGAGAATCACAAAAGTGTATTGTTTTGTTGTAGATAAGTTCTATGTTTTTATTCCTTTTCTATCCATGATTATTTCCTTCTCAAAATTTATTACTTCAGAATGTATTCATGCATGAAGTGAATTATTCTTCATCTTTGCTAAGTTGCAAGAAATGAAAATAAATTATCTTTTCTTTATTGTTATATGTTAATAAGTGCACTATTATACAAAACTATATGTAGTTGACATCACTTATTTGAAATAATGTATTAACTTACATATAATATCAGAGATTACTCCCTAAAAGCATAAATAAATGCTAAATAACTTTAGAATTCCTTGAAATAGCTTACTTTGTTTAAAAACTAAGTATATATTGAATTTTCCTCACTATATGCATGCCTTTACTGCTTAATAAAAATAGTAAAATTTTATTGTTGTTTTTTTTTTGTTGTTTGTTTTGTTTCTGGGTCATACCCGGCAGTGCTCAGGGGTTACTCCTGGCTCCATGCTCAGAAATTGCTCCTGGCAGGCACAGAGGACCATATGGGGCACCGGGATTCGAACCGATGACCTTTTGCATAAAATCCATGGTAACAGACCTCAACTGTTTTCCTTATTTCTGCTATATCCTTACTTAGCCTCTAAAAACAGGAAATAAACCATTTATTTTCTTTGTGTCACATTTATCAGGATCAGGGCTTGCTTTTCATGTACACAGTTATAAATATATTTAACAAATATATATATATATATATATATATATATGGGAACACCTAATGGATAAGACACATGCTTATCATATTAGCCTTCTTGCTTTGATACCTGGAATCATGCAAGCATTTAATAACAATAGGAAAGGTCATTGATGGCTGCGCCTGAATTAAGCTACGAGCACAAGGCTAAATCAATCAAGAAATCAAAATATATCAATAAGCAAAGTAAATCAAACATATACTTACATATAAACATACATTGTAGTTTGTAGTATTTTGATTACATTTATAAAAATTATTTTATCAAAATATTATATTCTCGAAGTCATTATCTTTCATCAGAAAAAAGAAATTTATATTCATTTAAAATTTTATAGAGGAGTATTATTTTGGGCAACAAGGTTATATACATGGCAATACTAGTAGAGATATACAGTATTAGGTATTGAATTTGAGGCCTCACACATATAAGTATGTTCTTACCACTTGAACTGTCTCCTAGACTTAATAGTGTAGTTTTTATTATTTATTGCAAAAAATCCATTATACAATTATATTTTCTTGAGCATCTTACGTACTCTTTTAATTGAATTATTCAAAATATATAACTTAAAATATATAAGAAAAGTTACTCAAGATCCTTCTTTCTATCACATTTTGCTTGTCATTCAACGAATACTGCAAAGAATGGTAGTTCAAAAGAAAAAAATAGATGACACAATGCAAATATGCAATTCAGGAAAAGAACAGAGTCAGTCTTAGATACAGTAGAAATGGAAGGATTATCAGACTTGGAATTTAAAGCAACCTTTATTAATTTTTTGTGATATAGGCTGACAGGAAAAAGTTGACAGCATTCTATACCATTATACATAATGAGAGCAGAGAAAAACTTTAAGAAAGTTTTCTTTTAATGCTAGAAATAAAAAATACTGAAAAGAAATAGTGACTTCGGCAGTTCAGAAGTAGTCATAATAGGGGAAACTCAAGAATCTGAATTCAACACAGAATAGACACTGGTTAGAATCCCAGCATCCCACTGTTACCCCGAGCTTGCCAGGAGTGACTTCTGAGCACAGAGCCAGGAGTAACCACTGAGCACCACTGGATGTGACCCAAAACTAAAAAAAAAAAAAAAAAAAAAAAAAAAAAAAAAAAAAAAAAAAAAAAAAGAATCTCTGAATTTGACAATATGACAATAGAAATGTTCAAATTTAAAAAGCAAAAAAAAGAAAGAAAAAATAAGTAAAATAGAATAAATTTCTGCAAATATACTATAATATACATAGATAGAATATAGGCCCTATTGATTTAGCCATGTATACTTTTGAAATGAAGTAATAAAAGGTCATAAAAACTTGAAGTATTAGAAAATGGAAGCCTTGAACATTGGTCTTGAACTGATAAAGTTTGGGGATCCTTGACATTTATCCCATAACTCTGAACTTCTTCAGTATATATATAAACATATATATATGTTTATATATATGTATATATTTTTTATTTTGCCAATGAATCTTTTGCCTATAATAATGTAATGTGAATTCTCTCAACAAATTAGAGTTTAAACATTTATTCTACTGGGTTTGAGTTGTAAGTCTCTCAACCCAGTTGTAAATTAGTATGCTGGGATCTAAAATATGAATCAATTTATTGGTAAACATCCTATAAAATAATTAGTAAACAACTTGTGACAGGTTATTCTGAGGTAGGTCCACAATTAAGAGTGTTGTCTAGGTGTGTTCCAATAAAGAACATTGCCTAGGGGGATGTCAAAGAAATACAGAGGGAGAATATTCTTTTTAAACAGCCTCTACAAAAAGTTTGGTCTATTTACAGGTCTTTTGAAACCACATGTAGAAAAGTGTGTTGTTTCTGTAGAAATGTGTATTGTTTTTATAGAAATATGTATTGTTTTTGAAGATTTGCTAATCATAGAGCTTGTGGTTGATGATCTTTAGTCTTCATCAACAAGGAGATAGCAATGTGAACATGGCCTCCTGTCATTTATGAAAGGTAGATTAATCAGGAAGAATGCTAAAAATATTAAATGGGCCATATCCAGAGGTGCTCAGGGATTACTCTTAGCTTGTGTACAGAGATTACACCTGGCAGATTTGAGAACATCAAATATCAAGGATTTATGTAATATGTGGCATACGACAACATATTCACACCCCGACTGCTACATTTTACCTGGTATCTCATCAAAGTTATCTAATTAAAAATGAATGATTAAAAATGATCCTGTTGCTAATCTCCAAATAAGGTAATATGCTAATGATAATACTAGAAGGAAAAGTGAAAAAAGATAAAAGAAATTTTTGAAACAGTAATCACTGATTATTTTCACTAATAAATATCAGGTACCATGCCACAAGGTCCACAAACCTTGGAAAACCAATAATAAAAAGTAAATAATAAATGAAGAGCATAAACCACAACATGCAAATATATTGCATTTAGATTGCACAGACAATAAGGGAGAAATACTTTACAAAGAAATATAGATTAAACAATAAGTAGTTTTCACTAACCAGGCTGGTGGTTCAAAGCAAAGGCCCAGTATGTAGAATTGTAGAGGTCCTATTCATAAACATTATGATAGCTTTACTATGGATGATGGAGACCTCAGGGGATTTTCAGGGTATTATGATGCCCAGGCATTGAACCAGGGTTGACTGTATGTCATACTCAGACATGTACCTTTGCTTCTGTATTATCTCTCTGTATTAAATAATAGCCATCTTATTTATTTTTAGTCTATTTTATTCTTGCTTTTGGGCTATAGAAGGCTGTGTTCATAGATTTCTCCAACTCTAAACTCAGTGATCACTCATGACAGAACTCAAGGAATTATACAAAGTAACTAACATCAAACTCAGGTGGAAAATTTGAAAGCCATGCATGATATATACCTACTGTATTCTCAGGTTCCAAAATATAGTTCTCTTATATTTATATGCATTTTCACTTAACATTAGATTCTTTTTTATTTGTGTCATAGTAGTTTGGGATTAGGGATGGGCAATTGGATGGGATTTAGTGAAATAAGACTTAGCCCTTCATTAACTATTGGTATTTTATATAAAAGTTCAAGTCTTCTCATTTTTTCCTTGTTTTTTTCTTTTGTTCTTTATTTTTTTGGGGGGGGCAGTCATATCTACAGTTCCCAGCATATCAGCGCTGTGATAAATAGTAACCATTAGATGTGCTCAAAGATACTTATGTGGTGCTGGAGATTTTAAATGGATAAGTAACAAATGAGGCAAACACCTTACATCTTGTGCTATTCTCTCTCTCACCCATTAATTAATTCACTAAAATTTTTCTTAAGACATAATAATAGAACTTGAAATTTTATTCAGTTTTAATTAGTGTTATACTCTAAATATATACTTACCCATCTACAATCAAGAAATAACTGAGAAAATATTTCTTATATCCTTTTTTTCAATGTTTCCAATAACAATTTGAGTTGACTTCTTATACACTCAATCTCTACTGAACCTAAGTAAAAACAAGATGTTCTTAACTTTTTTAGAAAATTTTCAAAACAGATACATTACACTTAGCAAGAAACCTTTTATTTTTAACTTTTATCAATATTGCATAACCACATATTAATAGTGTATTTTAAATCAGAATTAACAAATGCCTGACTATAGACATTTCAATTTCAAAACTGGAAATCAACTTCTCAACTTCTATCATAGTCCATTTTAGCTTTTTTGTTTTGTTTTTTTCTTTCTTTGTTTTTGGGCCATACCTGGTGATGCTCAGGGGTTACTCATGACTATAAGCTCAAGAATCGCTCCTGACGGGGGAGGGGAGGACCATATAAGGTCCCAGCACAGGCAATGCAGATACCTTACTGCTTGTTTCACCTCTCCAGCCCCACATTTTAGCTTTATTTTTTCTATCCTTCAGTGACAAAGACTTTTTAATTTATTTTTTTTAACCCAGCAGTGCAGGCTCAGGGGACCATATGGGATGCCAGGGTTTGAAATTGACTCTGTTGCTTGCAAGGAAGATGTCCTCCCCCTGTGCTTTTGCTCTGGCTCAGACAAAAACATTTTTTTAAATAATGTTCAAGTATTAAGATAATTAATACTTAACATATCCTTATTACATTGTAAGGAGCTTCAAAAATGTGTTCAATTACAGAATTGCACACTCATCTTTATTGATTTCTCTTTAGCCTGTGCTTATTTGATTAAATTCTCCATAAGATTTTAGTGCTCAAATTTCTCCATCTTAAGCAAATCTAAAATTCTATACATCAATGGGTAATAATGATAGGGTCATGTTTTCCTTTGTGTTGGTTTGTCATATTTTTCATCTAATTCTTTTTGTGGTTCCATTTGAAATACGTAGATCTCTAATTCAGACTAATAAAAGCTACTTAATAAATCATATAGCATGAAAATTGGTTTTCAAGGTGTTTATCCAGATATAAAAATATATTTTTGAAAATATATCTCTATACTTTATTTATTATCTAATTGTTTATTAATATATTATTAACAACTCATTCATTTTAATTAATATATGCTGTTTATTAATTTTATAGCATATATTATCTGAATTTATTAGTCAAATATTTATACTTATTTCACTTTTTACAAAAACTGAGCCATGAAGATATATAAGACCACTAGCAAATGACTAGATAATGCATGATACCATATTTCCAAAATATACTGAAAACAAGATTAAATCTTGCTATTTGTAACAACATGAATAAATTGAAAACCAAGTGAGTATAGATTTATGTCACTCTATGTGGATATACATTAAAAAGTAAAATAAATCCCAAATTACATTTAGACTGGCAAAATTGTGGCTATCAGAGAGGAATTGTAGTTGGGGTGTAAACAATGGATAAATGAAACCAATTGGATAGTAGTGAATTATATAAAAATAAAACAGTATTAGTAAAATTGCTATAGACATTTGTTATGATATGAATTTAGAGTTTTAAAATATTTACATTATTGAAACTAAGGATTTCATAAAACTCATTAAAATTTGCATACTACACATGCAAGTTCTATCAACATAGGCATTGTTATATTTCCATCTATCATTTTATTTTGAGAAAAATAACCCCAAAATTATCTAAGTTAGAATGTTATTATAGATGTAAAGGACATATGTAGTGGAAGGTATAAATTTCACTATTTTTCTTTAATTAGTATGTTAAATGACCTTTTAATTAAAATACTTTATTTAGGCTAATTATCAATGTATAAAGTAACCTTAAAAGTATGTAGTTGCTTCTAGATTACAGATGGACTTTTATGAATTCTAAAAAAAGATTAACTGTGATAATAAAATCAGATATGTAGCAAAATGGATCAGATAATTTTTAGCATTGCCAATTAAGCATATGGTAGAGGTACTAAAGCTTTCAGACAAAAATTTTACTTTTTTTTTCAAAGTTATGATGTGACTTCTATGCAAATTTTGCCATTGTCTCCATTTTGTTAGAATATTCACTGTAATCCTATATAAGTGGTTAAAAATAATCACATACTGTATGCTATGAGACAATCTATTGATGCTGATTAATAGCTCAGTTTGAAGGTAAGATGATTATAAAAATTCCAATTCTTTCCTCTTCTTATGAATTTTCAAAACACTGATAAACATTGTTCACTATCATGGTTTTGAAGGAAGACTAGTACTACTATGACTACTGAATAGAAGCAAACTATCCATTGGTATTACCTCACTTTACTTCCAAAGGTATCAAGGTTTACACCCCAGTTACAGTAAGTACTCTAGTTTGCCACACAATTATACTTAATCTCATAAATAAATGTGTGGTCAAAAGTATACTGACATATATATATATATATATATTATATATGTGTGTATATCTACATATGTTTATCTTGTGTATATATAAAATATGTTAAAAGGCAATCTATAAAATTTAATAAACTAATATATGAGAAGATTTGTTTAAGCATACAGATTTGTTAAGCACAAAGAATAATTAAAATAATCTTAGTTTTTGTTTCAAATATTATTTCTGAACATCTTAATTGCTACATAAAAGGCATTTTTATTCTTCACATACTTACAAAGAAATCACATAGATATCCATTTATTTCTAAATAGAACAAAAACAAATCATCAGTTGTTTTATCTCAAACACCCATATTTTTATTATTTACATTAAAATAATTTTCAGTAAAATTTTGAACTTTTTTCTGATCCACGTTCTTTGAAAAAGATATATCTCTAATTCTATAATATCAATAGCATATAGTTATTGTTTTTACAAAACCAACAATGCAAAAACAAGACATGTGTTTTTTGTGTGTTAATATCATTTAGCAAAACATGAAAGAGAAGAGTATTAGAGATAAATTTTGGATATATGTGTTTATTACTCTAGAATAACCAAAATATGACAGAAGAGTGTATATTTCTCTTTGACTCTGAAAACCTAGAGACAATACCATTGCAGCAACAAATAGAAATCAACACATTCAAAGCTATTCTGCAAATTCTAAAAAGTCAGTTACCTTGCACCCATAAAATAATACAGTTCCAAGAGTAATGAACAAAAATGAAAATTAAAAATTAGACAGATATCTCAGAAACATCATTCCAGGACACACTTTCTGGGCTATTTTCTTATAATTGTGAATAATTTTGAAGAGAAAGTGCTTAACGCCATCATCATAGGTTATATTTTTACATAAGTTGTTTTTCAGTGTCACAACACTCATGTCAGCCATGGTTTTATCATGGCACCACCCTATTGGCCAAGAAATTTGGCATAGATTTGTCACCAAAACTCCTAAATACAACTTGCATCCCAACTCCACATATGGTTGTTTCGTCTGTATTGTCTAGAAAATATTATCATATAAGAATGCCAAATGCAGTAGAAATATATCCAATCTCTATAAGGTTCTTCATCAGAAACAGTAAGAGTTGTTAGTAAATATTGTGTGAATTCTGACAAAGCATCCTTGCTGATGTGGGTCTTGGAGAAGGCCGAGTTAAGAATGAGGATAGAATACATCCACTTCTGCCTATATTTGCTACAGAACACATCCTAATGTACCTGAGAATGACAATATTATAGCCTGAACAATATTGAAGCAGAATAGAGTTGGAAGCTTCACATTAAACCTTAATGATATTTAGATCTATAATAAGGTTTCATTAAGTATACTACATTACTGTAGAAAATGTTAACATAAAAATAAAAAAAAATAAATAAAGCTCAAAATAGGGGGCCGGGCGGTGGCACTGGAGGTAAGGTGCCTGCCTTGCCTGCGCTAACCTAGGACGGACCGCGGTTCGATCTCCCGGTTCCCCATATGTTCCTCCATGCCTGCCAGGAGAGACTTCTGAGTGAATAGCCAGGAGTAACCCTTGAGCGTCACCGGGTGTGGCCCAAAAACCAAAAAAAAAAAAAAAAAAAAAAAGCTCAAAATAGTATTTTATGTATTTGTCAAGTGACTAATATTCACTGGTAAATGATTCAATAATTATATGTGATAGTTTTTCTAAACTAGCAATTCTGAAATATTTTTCCTTTTAAAACAAAAAGAAACATAACAATAACATGCAAAACTTAACTTAAAATAGAATTTTCTTAATTTTAAAGTGTAAATATATTTTTCTAAAACATAAAACATTTTACATTGATGCTAGTTGAAACAGTTTAACAATTATTTTATCATATTAAAATATTTTAATATTTATGTCATAAAATAGTATATATTATGATTTTATTTTGATAAATATATTATATTTAAAACATTAAGAAACAGAGTCCAATGAAAAATAATACTGAAGTTAACAAGGTTAGCTTGTGATATTAGGAATTATCATATAAAATACATATTTTCTAGAATCATTAGTATTATAGTACGATTTTCCTCTAGTAATCTTTTTTTTTGGTTTTTGACATACCCAGGGATGCTCAGGGGTTACTTCTGGCTCTGAGCTCAGAAATCGCTCCAGTCAGGCTGGGGGGATTATATGATGCCAGCTATTGAACCTGGGTCCGTCCTTGGTCGGCTGTGTGCAGGGCAAATGACCTACTACTGTGCTATCTCTCTGACCCCATCCTTTCTTGGTAAAATTTGTGCTTTATATCTAATGATAATGTATTTATAATCTAGTATAAATAATGTATGAGATTATGATAAATATAGCAATTTATATGAGTATAAAAATTTTATAACTAAATGTAATGTATTATATTCAATGACGATTTATACAAGAAAGAGAAATATAAAAGTCATCTTGAAACAGCAAGTGATAGATTAGATATATTATAACTACATGGAAATTTGCATCACAATAGTGCAGAGTACTTTAGAAAAGAAGACAAAATATTCTAGCATCATATATTCTCTGGCTCTTAACAAATATTGCAATGTGATAAGCAAATGATCATATTATATAATTTGAAATAAAATAACTACATGTAACTTACCACAAGATATTATGAAATTGAATGAAACAAGAAAATATTTACATATGTATAGAATAATATTTAACTAACCTAGGGAACAAAGGCAAAAATAGTTGTAATAAAATATATTTCTATTAAGGTAAATATAATACGTTTGCATATGTTTACATTTCCTTGTCAATACAAAACTGAGTCTGATAACAGGTACTGACTTATAAATAGGAAGAAGATATACTGTTTTACAATTTTAGGTAGAGCTGGGAAATCTTTACGGACTGTTCAGTCTTTTATTCCTATGGTTCTGTGTTAGAAGAGTTTTTTATATCCCCAGTGATCCACTAAAGATGTTTGTAAACTCTCCATCATCAGTGTCTCAGAATGATTGATTTGCAGCATGCCCTGCCAAGTTTTATGTAATAGGTACTTGAATGACAAGAAAAAAAAGGATGGTAATACAAATTCACTGAGCACTTGATATCATTGTTTTGGTTGTTTCTGCAACATAATTAATATATGCTTACTAACTCAACACATGGGTGTCAAGAATAGGGCATCTCTACAATAACATTTAAATCTGATTAAGAAACTTTTGCAAAAATGAGGACATTAATATGAAAAAAGTTGAAAATTATGATATGCTATCCAGTATTGAAGTAGATTTTAAGATGGATGTTTTTAAATAGGCATCTAATTTCTAAGTGAAAATATTGTAAAATCAAATGTGAGCATTTTGAAATAGATCATGAGCTTTATTACGTTCATTAAAGGTACATTTAAAAAGTCAAATAAAGCTTAATTTTAGGGGCCGGAGATATAGCACAGCGATAGTGCATTTGCCTTGCACAATGCCTATTTAGGTTGACTTTGGTTCAATCCCTGGTGTCTCATGTGTTCCCAGAGCAAGGAGCTAGAAACAGGAGCATTTTCTAAGTGCATAGCCAGGAGTAACTCTTGGGTGTCACCTGGTGTGCCCTCCCCCCTGAAATAAATAAAAATAAAAAAGCCAAATTTTAAACAAAACTCTAGGGGCCAGAGACATAGCTGAATGGACTGGGGCACTTATCTTGTATCTCTAAGGCCCTAAGTTTGATTAATAGCACTAGGCTATTTCTAGAGCAGGAGCAGCATTTTAGGGTATTGGACACTATGAAAATGACTAATATCACAATCCCAAACACTGAAATGTTATCCTGGTGCAAGCATTTTTGGCATGTCTCTAGGTCACCTAGTCACTGCTTTGGAAATCTCTCCTGGTTTTCTCCTAAAAACTCATAGACTTTAAGGAATGCTGCATCTGCTCATTGTCATTGTTCCTTTTTATTAGAAGCGAGAAAGCCTCTCCTAGAATGTTCTTTGAAAATTATATCAAAATGTGATTGATTTTTAATAATTGAAGGTAATAAATATACCTAAAACAATGTGACTCATTATATATGTGTGTGTGTGTGTGTGTGTTTGTGTGTAAAAGAAATTAGCCTTATATATGGAAGAAACAAGAAAACCCTGGAGTCTATGTCTTCACTTCTTTGATCAATTGAAATATTATTCGGGAAGAAAAGGACAGAATGGATGGGTACAGAGAAAAATAGTGTTTCCTACATATAGCATACTAAAAATGACCTGATTTTTAAAAATTCTTTGTCCTCTAAATTAACACCTCTCAACCCTACACAATGTACTAGTGCTATTTATAATTTTTCAAATATGGTGTTACTTCAAGGTTCTACATTTTTTATGCTGTTGTTTCTCTGTTCCCTGACACTATGGTCTAAGCTTTGATCTAAAAAGAAATAGGTATTTAGCTTCATAAAAAGCATAAATTTTGCTCATATCTGTCTTTTAACTCCTCATGTTCAAAACTATTAGAGCTATGTCTTTATTTTTATTCATTATGTGTTTGTTTGTTTATTTTATTGTCTGTGAAGATGTGTATCCTTCATTCAAACATGAATGAAATAGTCTCACTCATCTATGGGTTTTAAAGAAAATAAAAATCATCATTGCAACAATCATCAGAGTCAATGAGAGGAGGCTGGAACTCCCAGTTTACTACATGAAGCTCACCACAAAGAGTGGTGAGTGCAGCTACAAAAATAAATGCACAGAAAACTATCATAATCATGTGAATGAATGAGAGAACTGGAAAACCTGTCTGGAGT
>PVKC010032023.1:0-14379 GCA_004027635.1 Crocidura indochinensis | reverse complement strand
AATTAGGGGAGAGAGCATTGTTAATCTCAAAAAGCATATCACAGAAATTATTTTAGCTATGAAGCCAACTCAGGATAAGAAAAAAAAATGAGCAGTTTTAAATTGTTTGGATAGCTCAGGAGACACAATCTCGTCTTTAATCTCAATAAAGAGACTGAATGTTTTAAGCAATGTGATGCCATTATTTAAATGTGCAGTATTGTGAACCCACTGTAATATTCCTTGTCATTAGACCCAGTGGAAAGAAAAAAATGTTTACTTGACTATTTTGTTAGATCATTTCCACAATTTTTTAATTTATATAACTTGCAAGTGAAAATCACTGTTCATTTATAAAATTAATTAGAACAGGTCTTTCTATTAAAGAAGACACTAAAAACTTAATAGTTAATATGATTATGGACTATCTCCCATATTGAAATAAGCACATCATATTCTGTAAATGAAAGATAAATTGAAACAATTATTCTAAAAACTTTAAAAAATATACTAATATGTTGAATTAAGGAAATTTACTTTGGATCTATGATAGAGAATTCAGTATTCTTTATAATGTTCTATTTTCTTACATAAGTGAGAAAGAGCGGTGATAATCAAGTCTTAATCAAATAACATATCTGATTTTTGTTTGATGTTTTTATAGAGGGGGCACACCTGGTGATGCTAAATTATTTATATGAAGAAGTTTACATTTGATTAATGCATATATACTGTATCTTTAGGGGCAAAACCCCTCATTCCTTTTACTGGATCTGTACTCATGCATCATTCGTGGCAGTGCTTGGGGACCATATATGATACCCATTATAGAATCTTGATTGACCCCATGCAAAGCAAATGCATTACTTGCTGTATTATCTCTCTAGCTCCAAATTTATTCTTTTTTGTTTGTTTTGGGAGAGAATGGCCACATACTGAAGTGCTCAAGACTTACTTCTGGCTGTGTGCTCAAGGATCACAGTTGGTGGTCATTTCAGACCAAAAAGGCTGGGAGAGGGAGGAATTTGTAGGCAGAGTGCAAAATGTTTTGAAGTCAGTAAAGTCATTATTAATTATATGTGATTTTATAAGGGATAAACACAAGAATGTAGAGCCAAATACATAAAATGTAGAGCCAAGCACAAGAATGTAAAATGCATATAAAATGAACATATTTTATATATAAATATAATATATATTTAAATATTTATATATAAATACAATATGTATTTACTTACTCTTGTGTAAGTAAATATAAACATTATATATAAGATAAATATATATAAAATACATATATACATTTTATATAAATGTATTTGTAGAAAATATATATATGAATATATAAAATGTATACATTTACACAAGAGTACGTAAATTCATATTGTGTTGATAATGATGTGTCAATGTAGGTTCACCCACTGCATCTAATATCTCATTTTCTAGTATAGGAAATTTGCAGTAGGAAAGACTGTGCTACTATCAAAACGAGAAGGTAATGGTTACTATTATATTCTATGAATTTCCTTTAAAATTAATTTTATTTAGCACAATGCAGCATAATATTATTTAATTTTGATAAATGGAAATTCCCCATGTTAATTTTATATTTAAAATGCATTTCGTTTTATTTTATTTTTTATTTGATTTTGTTGTTGTTGTTGCTTATGGGCCACTCTCGGCAGTGCTCAGGGGTTATTCCTGGCTATCTGCTCAGAAATCGCTCCTGGCAGGCACGGGGGACCATATGGGACACCGGGATTCGAACCAACCACCTTAGGTTCTGAATCAGCTGCTTGCAAGGCAAACACCGCTGCTATCTCTCCAGGCCCTAAAATGCATTTCATTTTAAAATATTTGCAAGACAGTCTCTGAACTGTACTATTATGTAAGTGTCTTTGCTGATGACAAAACCAAACATTTTAAATTACATCACTTAATATTTCATTATCAGATTTCCTATGTTATTGGTAAAGAGATTGACTGCACATCAGACCACACAGTTACTAATTATGTGATCTTGGGCAATATACTCAGTCATCTAATATGTCATCTGTCAAATGATGTCAATACGAGCTCCTAACTATATTAAATAATGAATATATAAGGTTTTTGAGGAATTTCCTACACAGAAACAATATTTATGATCACATGTAATATTCATAGTGCTATTATCATCATGTGATATGGTATCTATTCACTGTGCTTTTGTTCCTCAGAAAACTTGATTTTTGACTTAATTTCACAGTTTGGCTTTCATATGACCTTGAAAATGAACTTCTTGCATTGCATTTAAGGGAGAAAGCCTGGTATTTCTCTTTTTAGTTGTTTCTTTGTCTCATTATCTTACTAGTCAAATTCTACCCTTTCACAAATAGCAAATGCCATGTACAGACAGGCATAAAAGGAAATGAACCGAGTGATCATGTGGTGAAGATTAAAATACTGAAGAATGGAAAATAAAGCAGTGAGTATCAAGTACATCATTCATTCTAAGGGATGTAAAATCTGTACTAAAAACTTAACAGTAAAATAAAAATATCATGGGAAGAGGGTGAGAGGACAGGAACTTTAGAACAGAAATGCTTTAAAGATCTTGGTCACTTCAGTGGTGGGATACTTGAGTAGCTTTGTACATTGCTATCAGGAACTTAAATGTGATTAAAAACCTATTGTCTACACAATAATAAAATTAAAAAAAATAACAAATAAAATATTAATCATATGCCCTACTAAAGAAAGGGTTGAGAGTTGTCAAAGTAAGTAAAAATGGTAAAAGAAGAGATTCTTCCCTAGGCCTCAGAAGTAGGATTGTAATTGCCAGTATCATTATTCCGTATGTATTCTAAAGCACTGTGAGTGAATTTCTACTGTATTATGCTATTCTGTTTGTAGCAAAGTTTACAAATATAATTTAAAGAAACTAACATATATAGTGGTGTTTGGCTTCTTAAAATGAGATTTTATCTTTTCATCTTCAATTATTGCCTCATGAAAATATGGCTATTTCTGGGATCTCAGTATAACGCTAACAACTTGATTCTGAAGTCTAAGAGGTTTGTTTTCCCTTTTTTTTCTGGCCATCCTCTTCTGGTATTCATCCCATTCTTTATTACCTTCCTCCCTTTCTTTTTTCCTTCCTTCTTTCCTTCCTTCCTTCCTTCTGTCCATCCCTCCTCTGTCCTCCCTTCCTTCCTTCTTTGCTTTCTTACTTCCTTTCCTCCTTTCTTCCCTCCCTCCCTGCCTCCCCTTTCTTCCTTCTTTCTTTGCTTCCTTCTTTCCCTCCCTTTCATTCTTTTCTTCCTTCCCTCCTTCCTTTCTTCCCTTCTTTCTTCCATTTCTTCCTTCCTTTCCTCCATCTCTGTCCTGCTCTCTTCTTTCTCTTCCTACCTTCCCTTTCCTTTCTTTTCTCCTTCCCTTTCCCTTCCTTCTTTCCTTCCTTCATTTCTTCTTTCCTCACTTCTTCCTTCATTCCATCCCTCCCCCTCCCTCCATTTATTCCTTTCTTTTACCTTTCTTTCCTTCTATATTCATTTCTTCCTTCTCTTTCTTCCTCCGTTCTTCATTTCTTACTCCCTTCCCTCCATTTCTTACTTCTTTTCATCTCTCCCTCCTTTTCTTCTTTGCTTCATTCTTTCTTTTCTTCTTTCCTACTTTATTTCTTCCTTCTCTCCTTCCTTTCCTCCCTCGCCCTTTTTTCCTTTCCTTTCACCTTTCTTCTTTCCTTCCCTCCCTCCCTCCTTTCTTCCATAACTCCCTCCTTCCTTCTTTTCTTCCTTCCTCCCTTCCTCCTTCCGTCCCTGCCTTCCTTCCTTCCTTCTTCCTTTCTTCTTTCCTTCCTTCCTTCCTTAGCTCCTTCCTTCCTTACCTCCTTCTTTCCTTCCTATCTTCTTGTCATTCTTTCTCATGCTCTGAACCATAGCCAATAGTGCTCTGGACCTAATATTGGCTTTGTAGTCTAGATCACTCATAGAGGTTTTGGTAACTATGCTAGTTAGGTTCACTCTATGTATGGTAAGTACTTAAACTCCTGGACTGTCTCTTTTACCATTTAATAAGATTATTGACCTACAAATTTTAGTGATGATGTTTTTAATGTCAGAGCATTCTATTAAATGAAATAAACTGAGTTAAAATGTTCTATGGTTGTAGCTTGGCTAGTAAATTTCATTAGTTTGAGTTCTGGAAAATGTTGACCTTTCTTTTTTTTCTTTTTTTTTGGGGGGGGGGTTGTCATACCAGGCAGAGCTCAGAGGTTACTATTGACTCTATGCTCAGAAATCACTCCTGGCAGACTCAGGGGGCCATATAGGATGCCGGGATTTGAACCCCCGACCTTCTACATGCAAGGCAAATGTTGTAATAAATTTAAGAATTATTCCTTGAATATATTAGTGATTTATTTTTATAATGTATTATGTAGAATTTTATACAAATCTATTAAAGTAATTTTGAATAACCATATTTCTTATATTAACTTGGATTATATATTTCATGGCTGTGCTAATATTAAGTGAATTAAGTTTCTGATTAAATTATTAAACAGTTTGAGATTAAAATAAGCCATTGAATTGAACATGTTGATAAAATTATATAAAATAATTTACCAATTATTGTCAACATTCAGAAAATATTCAATGATTATTTATACATTGATATTTTTTATTCTTTTCTAATGATTGAGGCCATTACAATAATGGCCTAGGTGATAATATAGTATTCATGAAATATTATAAAAATGTTGGAAAGATTTCTACAGCTTAATTTTGCTTGTTAGATTGCAATACATCACAATCTCTGTGTATTGCCTCAAAATACTGAAATCTTAAAGTTTAGAAGCAAAGTGTTTATAACATCAGGGAAAGAATCTGGTTCAGATATTTTTTTGATATGGAGAAGGTGTCATTCTCTCATGACACTTAGGTGATTTTGTCCTCTATCTCAGCATGATTTCTGAATTCGCCTTTCTATATAGAAATTTGTTATGTTGGATTTTCTTTGACTTATATAATCATATCTCCAAATAAAGTAACACTTGGGGCTTAAAACTCATACCATGAATTTTCAGTTACACAATTAACCAACAAGATAATTCTTTTAATATTTTAATTTTTGTTTTAATAATATACTACATCTATAATTATTACTCATTCTTGAGGTTACTGAACAATAAGTTACTTTTTGTAGAGTTAGAAAATCTGCTACAGTTATATAGTTTTATTCAATTGGCAATGGATATATTTTACATGGGCTGAAGTGCTGTTTGCCTTTCATATGGCTTATTCTATTTCAATTCCCTGAACCACATATTTTCCCATGAGCACTTTTAGAAATTATCTTTGAGAAGAGAGCCCGCAGTATACCTGGGCACAGCCAGTTCTGGCCCAAATAACAAAACAAAACAAAATTCTATTCAATTGATGGTTTTGACAGTTTATCATAATAACATCAACTGCCCAATCCTAAATTCAGTATCCCAACCTCAGAACCTGCACAAGCATCATGAATCAAACACCCCCCAGGGGGAGGCCATAATACCCCTCTTGCACCAACTTGCTACAGGGTAGGTTTATATGATACCCTAAGGACAAGTAAACAGCAACAACTCCTCTTAGGGCATATTTCCCTAACTCACCACCTAACTGTGAAATAAAATCAGAAGACACTCCTTCTTAGGATCTTTGAATAAACCAAGATCACTAATCACAGAAGACTGACTATGACAACCTCAAATGGACAGCAATTTTTCTGGGACCAAAAAAAAATTCTTTGTTCTAGGCTTTGTCCTAGAATTCGTGTAAAACCAAGAACTCTTATTACAAAAAATTTATATTGACAACTGTGACTGAGCAGAACTTTTCATGGGACCATAAAGAAAAATCTTGGGTTTAACAAATAACATACCCAGAGCTTCTAGTTGGTCTCTTGACAGTATGCTTTAGGGTAGAGACACCCTTTATCTCTTTGGTCAAGTGAATTTCCTTTCTAATTTCCCCAATATTTACTGTGCCTATGTAAAAAAATTTGCTACATATGCCTTACTTTTTTCTTCTTTTAATTTTATTTATAGCTTCTAGATAGGGGTTCCTGCCATTTTATTTTACAGATCCATGCAACATAAGTAATCACGTTCTTCCTACAAATTGAGAAAAGAAATAAAAGTGAATGGGACCCAGGACCAAGCAGTCTCAGAAGCATGAAGTGGAAATAAAAATGCTCAGATCTAAATACCTAAGCCAAAGTCAACTAAAGTAGAATCAAGAGACCCAAACTACAACAAACTATACAAAAAAGAGACCCATTACACTAGCAGACCAGGGGACTAAGTGTGGAAGTATGGAATGCAAACTGGGAACTAAAGTGGAGGAAATAAACATTGCTGGTAGAAATGGCTCTAATTTACTGTCACTATGTCCCTGACATACAACTATGAAAGACTTATAATTTACATTGATCTCAAAAAAAATTAAAAAATAACTTTATTATATTTCAGTCTTAGCTCTACTCTGACATGGTTATAGCTTTGGCCACAACTACTACTTTAATTTATAAAATACAAACTGACAAGATTGTAGCCTCAGCTGGTTCAGAATATATAAAGCTCACCAGGCTTAATCTGCAGATAACACAGAGCTTGTGAATTGCAGTTTTCACAGAGATTTTGTACATGAACCTGTTCTCCAGAAAGAGATTAGGAACTGACAGCTCCCAGCATAGCGTGAAATCTTCTCAAGATCTTATCTAGGAACAGTCTATTCATGAGTGTATGAAGCAGAAACCTTATGAACCAATCCCAGGGGTTTGAGGAGACACACATTTGGAAGCAAACACCCACACAGAAAATAATCTATATACAGTTATGGAACTTCCACTGCAAGTTTTCTGCTCCTAGTACTAAAACCAGCAAGTAGATATCTCAGTTGCGAATAAACAAAACCACAAGCAGCTTCTCCTAAGGAAGCTAAAGATCATACCTTGGTATGGAGAACTGATAGGGTAAAGGAGCAATACAAAAGGAGCCTCAATTCAGCAAGAGCCTTTTCATCCAATAATTTATAGGCACCAGCAGAGAAGAATTATTCTAAATAGAATGGATACCAGGTATTCCAACATCTCCCTCTTCTTAATTTTATAGGAAAGTGCAGAAGTATGAGATAAAACAAAGTAATCCAAGTCTATGCAAAAGGCAGAAGCCTATATGGAAATGATAAAAGGGATGACAGTGTTTTACATAGGTGCAGCAAAAGTTGGGTAAATAGAAAGTAAAACCTTTGGCCTAAAAACAGTGTGAACTTCCTCATAAGGCATTCTGTAATAAGACCAAATACAGTCTCTAGGAATACTAATTTGTCTAACCCTAAAATCTTCATGGCTCCAGGAAAGGTTGTATTTAGGCTTCAGTAATTAAAGATCTTGGTGTTTTTAAAGTTTTTTTGAAACCAGTGTGTCACGAGGCTTTTTCTGTTTTCATCTCAATATTAGGTGGTGAGGCAGGGAAATCAGCCCTGAAAGCAAGTAGTTGCTGATTTCCAAGTCATTGTTAGGGTAATATATGAGCCCACGCTGGGACAAGTAGGTGACAAGGTTGTTCTAGGGCTTGTCCTGTTAGAAGATCAATTCCTAGTGTAGAAAGAGAAAACCTTGCCAGATTCAAATATGGTCCCCAATGTTCAGGGGTGATTGCCTGAAGTCTGAGCAACTGAAGCCTAAATCATGTTAGTATGACAAATAGTTTGGGTGGAAGGACCCTGTAAAAAAAAACATAGTTCCCATTCCTATTAGATACTAACTCCTCTGCATATCTTAGATTTCACTGTTTGAATGTACCTGTGCAAAAAGAACTGTGCCATAGGATACTGTGGTGCCTGTGGGGGGAAATAATAACAAATCAAGTAGTTCCTATAATCTAGATCTAACAAAAAATATACTACCATTGTAATAGTGAGCAGTGTAGTGGGAGTCCATTGCTTCCAAATGAATACTGCAGCTGTTTCTGTGGTGAAAATCATTACAGCATTATTATAGATATTTATAAAGAACATTTGGTTGAATACCTGCTTAATCTAAATAGATATATTCATTGCTGAAGTTCTCATTGAAGTATGAGAAAAAAATTAAGCTGCAGAGATCTCACAGACAAGTTGAAGATTTCTGAAACTTCTTGATCATCAAATTTAAACCAACATTTTCTAGTTCAATTTTTACAATAGGCTGTGCAATGACCCTTTTCTATTTAACCATGATGATTTAAAACAGAGAATAAGTTGCATTCTGTTAGAACTGTCCTTAGAATTTATAGTGTACTGTGAAAATTCTAGGTTTTCTAAAGTAAACTTCAACTATGCCTTGTCCTCATGTATCATAGGAATTTCAGTGATATGTTTAATTTTCTATTCCTTGCAAAATTATTAAAACATTTTATTGGTGTAGTTCATGTCCATTTTTATAGATTGGGAGATACCATGATAGAAAAACATTGTAGCATGAAGGTGCAAACATCAATATCTCCTTCAAAAATTTTTTTCTGATAAAATTAGAATATGTATTGACAACCACATGCAGATAGGGTTCTTCTGAAAGAAGTTGACATTTGTAATATCCTTTTGTCATAATTTATTTGTCTGTAAATTTAAAGTTTGACCCCCAACTACATGTGTTCTACTATTTAAAGGCATGCAAATGTCAACTTATTGACAATCTATTAGGTTTGCCTCTATAGCAGGCAGTGGATGTTCACATGTAGTGCTGCATGTTCTTCTGCAGGTGACTTAAATATTGGCATGACTAAATGGTCAGAAGTTTCTTTTCTTGAGCCACTGACCCAGGTAGCCAGAATGGGCTCTTAAGTGAGCTATGAAGATTGGCATAATACATTTGTAGAAGATCCTGTAATTGAGGAAGCAATTCCTGATCCACATGGTTATGGGCAACTAGGGAAGCAGTGACAATACTAGGCCAAAGGTCAACAATATATGCTGAGTCACTACGAATCACTATCATGGATTGGAAACATGTGATAGTAAGTAATTTAAAATATCATGTTCCACTTGTTGATCAGTCTTGTGATTTATAGGTACTTTTGGGATTAAATAGATTGTGGGATTAATCTAATCCCATGACACTAAGTTTAAGCCTTGTTACTCATTGGTAGGAAACATCGTAGAATGTAGCATCATGAACTGGTGTTTAGACCTCTTAAGCCCACCTTTGGTCATGGTCCCTTTTTTCCTAATAAATACTCAGATTTTCAGGAAAACACTCTTGCATTTTCAGACTTTGATGAATCTTGCTACTTCTTAAGCTGCTTCTAAGGCTGAAGGTTTACTTATTGGAATACCAGAATGTTTTTCTCTTTCCTGTACACATGTGTGTATTAATTCCTAGATAGATATTTGCTTTCAGACCTTTGTCTCTCCAGTGTTTAGGCTTTAGAACCTGAGGATTAATTCTATATAATGGAGCCTGACCAGGGTTCTTAAAGATACTGGAATTAATATAGACAGAGAAACAACAAAAGCAAAAACAAAAAAAAATCCTCAAGATTTCCAACCAGTGCGACCAGTTTTTAAAGGAATTGGTGGTGATACAAAATCAGAAAAAATTTCATGAATCAAAAAAAAAAAAACAATGGAGCCTCAATCTATGAGTCACACAGAAGGATTCTTAAAAACAACAGAAATTAGCACCCAGGATACAAGAGCCACCCACTGAGTGGGAGAAACTATTCACCCAATACCCATAAGATAAGGGCTAATCTCCAAAGTATACAAGGCACTGACAGAACTTTACAAGAAAAAAAATCTAATCCCATCAAAAAATGGGGAGAAGAAATAGACAAACATTTTGACAAAGAAGAAATACAAATGGCAAAAAGACACATGAAAAAATGTTCCCCATCACTAATCATCAGGGAGATGCAAATTAAAACAACTATGAGGTACCACCTCACACCACAGAGAATGGCACACATCACAAAGAATGAAAACAAACAGTGTTGGCGGGGATGTAGAGAGAAAGGAACTCTTATCCACTGCTGGTAGAAATACAGTTTAATTCAACCTTTATGGAAAGCGATATGGAGATTCCTCCAAAAACTGGAAATCGAGCTCCCATATGATCCAGCTATACCATTTCTAGGAATATACCCTAGGAACACAAAAATACAATACAATCCTTTCCTTATACCTATATTCATTGAAACACTATTTACCATAGAAAGACTCTAGAAACAACCAAGATACCCTTCAATAGACGAATGGCTAAAGAAACTGTGGTACACAATGGAATATTATGCAGCTATCAGGAGAGATGAAGTCATGAAATTTTCCTATACATGGATGTACATGGAATCTATTATGTTGAGTGAAATAAGTCAGCGAGAGAGAGAGAAAAATAACTCACTCGTTTATGGATTTTAAGAAAAATGAAAGACATTCTTGCAATAATAATTTTCAGACACAAAAGAGTGAAGGGCTTGAAGTTACAGCTCACCTCATGAAGTTCACCCTATGGTCGCATAGGGATGAGTTTAGTTAGAGAAATAACTACATTTTGAAGTATCCCAATAATGAAAATGTATGAGGGAAATAGAAAGCCTGTCTAGAGTACAGACAGGGATTGGGTGGGGAGGAGGGAGATTTGGAACATTGGTGATGGGAATGTTGCACTGATGATGAGTGGTGTTCTTTACATGACTGAAACCCTAATACAATCATGTATGTAATCAAGGTGTTTAAATAAAATATATTAAAAAATTTAAAAAAAGAGCAGAAATTTTGAAATTACTTTTTTTTTGAATTTTTGGCCATCACTCGGTGATGCTCAGGGGTTACTCTTGGCATTGCATTTAGAAATTGCTCCTGGCTTGGGAGACCATGTGGGACGCCAAGGGTTCAAAAGTGATCAGTCCTATGTCAGTCGTGTTTAAGGCAAAATCCCTACCACTGCACAACCAATCTGGCTCCCGAAATTACTTTCTGGTTATACATTTTAAACATTTTTTTCTATAAAAGCAAGAAGATGAAAAAACAACAGACTTACATGAACTTTCCTTTAGATAACCTTGATTTAATGCAGTATTTCATGAATACTAAGAACAGAATGGGTTGGGAGATATAGACTCTTAATTCATATCTTCAAAATAATTTCAAATGTTTTTGTTCAAAGTGATCCATGGAAAGGTAGTTTGAATAATCTAGTTTTGTGATACAAGTAATATATTATGTTGAAGTCTTAATACAGTTCTCATTATGATAATGGCTTAACAAATATTATATTTTTCCTTTTATTTTTGTTTTGGTGGACCACACCCGGTGGCACTCAGGGGTTATTCCTGGCTTTGTGCTCAAAAATCGCTCCTGACTTGGGAGAACATAAGGGATGCTGGGGATGGAAACAGTTTCCATCCTGGGTTAGCTGCATGCAAGTCAAATGCCCTACCGCTTTGCTACTACTCTGGTCCTTTAACAAATATTTTAAATTAATCTTCTTTTCTTGGTTATATCTGCTTGTTTAATCTAATGTATTTCTCCTCAGAGACCTTAGAAAAGAGATTTGAATGCCCTGAACTCATACTATAGTGCTATAGTAATACTATATTGAGAATGTTATCTATAATTTACTTCTAATTCTTGCTGCCATATGATATTTACTATATGTAGATATATATTTATTATATACCTATATATTTACTATATCATATGACTTTGTTTACCTTTGGCTCTCAAGAAAGGAACCTGAATTTTTGAAACATATGATACTCTTAAGATGTAGACTTCTTTTACAGTGCTCATTAGTCGTATTATTTAATATTTTAGATTTGAAAATCATGATTGTTTTGGGAATGTTGGGAATGTTTTGTGCTCAATCTAGACCTTGAAGCTTTTATTTTCAGCAAAATTCCACTCTATCAATGTAAAGTTCTCCAAGAAACTGGGAAAGTTTTACACCTGACATGCCAGCTTTATATTTAAAAATGCTTTGATCTTTTTCACCTATTTCAATTTCCCAGGTGCAACCTTTAGATTGATCTTTTTGTCCATCTATATGTGTGTATTGGGTATGAGTGTGGCAGCCACTTTATTATTCATTGCTGTTTGTAATGTTTGTTTATGTGATATCCCAGCCTTTTCCTCTATTGTGTTTTCTTGTATTCTCCCAACTTTATATAGGCTGCTGGTGAGAATACCCACCTCCACCTTGGCTCCTGTATCCATCATGGGAAGAAAATGACATCACCAATGTGAATTGCCCATTGGTTGGAGTGCCGGGTAGGGGCAGCACCATTGAAAAATAAACTGCTCGTGTCAACTTTTCAGTGGCTTATCCTCAATGATATCATTGGCTGGTTGCTGATGCTGTCAGTCTCTCAAATAATGGAGATGTGAGTCATTCTCCACAGTCACACCAAGAGGGAAATGGTAGAAAACTCCTGAAAAAATCTGATAGCGCTCTTTGAGTGAGAGATAGTATATATTCTATTTGCTCTTTGGAATTGGCAGGACTATTATTTCAGGATCAAGACATAACAAAGAAACCACTTTGAGTCTTGATTTGATTATTAGAAAAGCAATAAATTCTAAATAAGGCACATATGTACAAGGTTGAGTATTATTTAAATAAACCCATGCTAAAGTCTCAGATAGCTGAGCAATAGCAGTGTAGGAGAATGAGGAGTTGGAAAAATTAAAAGTCACACCTTTTCTCTAGATGTAAACCTGGAAAAACAGGACTTTTGGCGCCATGAAACAATTCAATTCCTTTTGGGTCCTTTGAGTTAAACACCTGAGGATATTTAAGTCTGGATCTTCTTCTTCTGTGCTGAAAAGTTTGCTATGTTCAAAGTTAGGAATCCCAAGAGAACGACAGATCTAATTTATGTAACCTAAGAGTGTTTAAAAATTATTAAAAGTCCTTAGATTTTCCTGATAAATAGAAATTTGGGGGCTATGTACTGAAGTGTGCTCCAGTACAAAACCCAAGTATTGAAATTCGGACAAAGTCTGAGTTTTTTCCTTGGCTATTTTTAAGCCTGCAAGCAAGTGATGACATGTTCACATAAACATTGCAATTCTCTATCCATAGAACAAGTGAACAAGATGCCGTCCATATAATGTGTAAAATAAACATGGTGAAATTTTGCATGAGTCAGGTATAAAACACATCAACAAAATATTGACATATTATGGGTAACTTTAGCGTGCCCTGAGATAAAACTTTCCATCGAAACCACTGCAGAGGGGCTCTATTGTTGAAAAAAAAAGAACTGAAAAGGCACAGTGCTTTCTGCCTTTTAGGTGAATGGAAATAATATAAAATGTCTTTTCATTCAATTACTATCAAAGGCCATGGATAAATTGACAGCTCTTATATCAGATAAAATCCTTTAGCTACCTGATAACTTTTGTAAAAAAAATATATGTATATATGGTGATTCCATTCAGAAAAGTGGGTTTTAATTTGTCCCAGTCTTAGCTACTCATCATACAATATTATGGGAAAAAAGTACATTTTTGGAAGACAGTTTTTTTTTCAGTGTTTCTATTTTTGTGCTATTCATGAGCTACTGGGGAATTCAGATTGAAACATCCAATTTCCATTCAATTGGAATTCATTCTGAGTGCTACCACAGGCAAAACTGGGTCCAGAGTAATAGCACAGTAATAAGATGTTTGTCTTGTACCAGGATGTGGCCATCCTGGGATGGACCAGTTCAATTCCCGACATACCATATGGTCCCTTGAGCCTGCCAGGAGTGATTTCTGAGGGCTGAACCAGGAGTAACCCCCTGGGGGCTGCCAAGTGTGGCCTAAAAAACAAAATAATAATGATGATAATAATTATAATAGAAATAAAATAAAAAGGCAAAATTTCTGAGCTGGTGAGCTGGCAGGGAATAGATAATAAAGTGAAGCATCTGAGCTGATGGTTTGTGAAGAGATTGGATGAGGAATGTGATATTTTGCCTTCTATTGCTTATGCAAATCGCATCTCTAGATGTTCAAGGAAACTGGAACTATATGTGGTAGAAAAAGTCTGATGATTTTCTACCTGAAGCACTACAAAAGCCTAATGCTCTGAGGGACAGATGCTGAGGGCAAATACTACCTAGTTCCTCCAGGATCTAATGTATATTTGGTAAGACCCTTTGTAAGGCCAATGTTTTAAAGCAATCACAGAAACTTCAGGTCAAGAGGAAAACATTTCTTAAAATTTTCTTTCCAGAATTTCAAGGTTTAATTTTGCATTTTCTTCTTTAAGATTAGCAGTATAGCTCATTAAAAAATTAACAGAGCATCAGGATTTATACTTCCCAAACCTCTTTCCCTGATGCATTCAGATTTTCCAGGCATGACATAAGGAAGTTATAGCAACTGAACTGTTTTCACCTTTCCTTTATTTTTT